>JAULBM010061814.1:0-10278 GCA_032357055.1 Geukensia granosissima | reverse complement strand
TGAAGCAAAATTACACCTTTCAGCCAATTTGACCCTTTTTTTCTTGAAAACGGTGAGAGATAGAGAAAATCTGTTGATATACTACTGAAAGCTCTCAATGAGACGAATCAAATGAAAAAAATCCCATCAAAATCCGATGAAAAATAAAATTTCCTCATTCCCAACAAAATGACGCAAAATTACACTTTTCAGCCAATTTGACCCCTTTTATATTGAAAACGGTAAAAGATAGAAAAAATTGTGGCAAACTACTGAAAGCTCTCACTGAGAGGAATCCCATCAAAATCCGACGAAAAATAACATTTTACCATACCCTAGAAAATGACATTTTTGGGCCCTTTGAACCCTTTTTAAACAAAAACTGTAAAAGATACAAAAAATAATGCTTGGTGTAACTTTTTCTGCATTTTTCACAAGGAATCAAATGAAAAAAAACCCATCAAAATTGGATGACAAATAAAAAAGTCTTGAAAATTTGGGCGTGGCTAATTTTCACCCCCTTGTAACTCAAAAACGGTAAGAGATAGAGCAAAGCAGCAGGAGTCCATTTGATAGATTTTTTGACCAGGAACACAATGAAAAAAAACCCCATCAAAATTGGTAGTAAATTAAAAAAATTAATGAAAAAAATATTAAAAAGCCCCTTTTGGCACCTCATAAAAAACAGGGGGAGCTGGAACCCCCAAAATCAATCCCACACCATATCTCATACTAGGAATCAAAGTACCCAAATATCAAAAGAATCGGTTCATCCCATCAAAAGATAAGTTGCGGAAACCTTTGTGTCCACAGACAGTAGACGCAAACGCTGACGACGCCGACAACAACGCCATAACATAATACGAATGCAAATTTTTTGCGGTCGTATAAAAACCATTAAAATCAGATAATAGATTACATACGTTAATAAAATATAAGAAAAAACTCTTTTAGTCCCTCCCCCAAAAATCCATGGGATTAGATCTCCCAAAACCCATACCGACCTTTATTTTGTTCCAAAAATCAACAACTCAAAATATTAAAAGAAACAATTGTTATCATGCAGATTTAAAAACACCAACAATGAATGCAACACCATCATACTACTAAAAGACTCATTTTTTTGCGGTCATATAAAAAGTAATTGGTTGAAAGGGGAATATGAACTGGGTACCTATCCGTCCACAGAGATTTGAAAGGAATCCTAAACAATAATCATAAATGCATCCTACTATATAATAGAACTTTTTTTTAAGTTATAGTTTCCACAAGCTTTACTTACAGTTACAGGAGATCCAAACAATGAAACATCAAAGCTGGGTTTTCCTATCAATGCTGGCTTCTTAGGTCGCTTGGTATTAAACTGTGCTGACCATGTCAATGACCTTCCTACTTCTACAAAGTTATCCATACACTATATGTGTTACAAATAATTCACTAAACTTCCAAGAATTTTAAGTTCTAATTCTAGATATTCAAATTTCTTTAAAGTTGCATGCATTATCAATATAAGTTACATGTAACAATTAGTTTGATTTGGTTAAATGCAGTTGTCTGCAATATTTCACTTATAATCATGATTATGTGGTAGTAAGCTTTATTTGACAAGACTGTGAAAACCATTTGACCAGCATTGTATGACATCACAGGCTATCTGAAAAGTGCATGGTGAAAATTTAGAAGCCTTATTTTCATGTAAATAAAAAATTTGGTTGAAAGTACAAGAAGGTCCACTATATCAATAATGAAATTTATCTACCAGTCAGACTTTTCAATATCCACTAGCCAAATGGTCTTTTACTGGCCGTCACAATACCACTGATTTCACAAGGTGTATTTGACAAAATCTTATCACATGATGTGATTGCATGTTTAAGTGATATATTATATTGATTAAGAGAGCATCTGGACACACAGGTATATCAATGTTTTTACAACTGGTGTAAATTTCTAGGTTTGGAATAATCTATTGCCTAAATGTATAAAATAAACAGTACCAATTTTGGATGCAATAATGACGAAAACATCTTAAGTTATTTATACATACTAGATTGCATCTTTTCATTGGAATCTATCAACTTGTCTTTAATACTGCTAAGGTCACTCTCGTTTAGTTCAAGCATGACTCTCTCTTTCTGACTTGTACTTGGAGGATGTGGAATCATGGAAGAACAGCCACTTGTCGACTTGGAGTGGTCACTCTGGTCAGATATGTTGTCGTCTGTAAATAGAAGATGGTCACTTTTAATCATGTTCATACTTAATGTAAATTATCAAGCTAGTCAGCGCACCAGCTGGAGGGCAATTCATTACAACAAGACCATCTAATGGCATGCATATGCTGCTGTTAATTTAAGAACTTAGCTCTTGATATTTTCATTAGCCTAATTCTTGTAAACCAAGTAATTTTTTTCATTTAAAATGGTTGCTCTCTGTAAGCTTTTACCAACTGGCAATATCAATACTAGATGTAAGTAGAAAAAAGAAAACGGAATATGAAGTGCTTAGTTGTGCACAAAATGAGACAACTCACACATTGCTGTATTAAAAATTCAGAAATTTACTCTAAAACTTATGTTCAATATTTTTATTCTACATTTATAAGACAATTGAATCTCTTACCATTATCTTCATGGTGATGGTGATGATCAAAAACCTTTTCAGGAATTAATGGAAGCTGGGAAGATGTAAATCCCATCTGTAGAGGTACTTGATCTTGTCTCAAAGTTGGAAAAGATTCTCTTTGTTTTGAATTTGCAACAATGGTCGACTGTGGAGGGGCCATAGTTTTACTAGGAGTGCCATTTCTTTTGTCTAATGGTACAAAGACTGGTGGTGGTCGCATGTCATTTTGGTGATGTTTAAGTCTGTTCTGTGGTGGTGACATTTCAGGAACCTATAAAATCAAAAATTTTAATATAGTAAAGCTCTCTTACTAATTAACTATCTCATTTTGTATTCATAGGTTCAAAACATGGGACACAAGAGGACCAAATATTTAAGCATGAAGAGTTGAGTCACTGTAAATTTTTTTAGAGGCATTAAAGCCAAAGGTACAATATTTAAAAAAAAATAAAATACTGTTTATAGATTGACTGAAAGGTTACAAAATTTTCTTTTCAACCCTGTGCCATACAAGAACAAGAAGAACCATGAAAAAGTCTCCTGCTAACCTATCTCAACTAATATGAATTATTATACATTTCAGAATCACTTCCAAAATTTCGTTTAAGTACTTGTCGTGAAGTCGTAAACAGTGCAATTTTGCTCTGTATAAATGGAATGGTCACTCCCATTAATCCACAGTACTTAGATCTATAAAACAAAGGCTTTTTTGTTTATATAAAAGAAACAAAATTGGAAAACCATATTGCCCCTATGGTAGTTTTTAAGAATT
Organism: Geukensia granosissima; assembly: GCA_032357055.1. Classification (NCBI taxonomy): domain Eukaryota; kingdom Metazoa; phylum Mollusca; class Bivalvia; order Mytilida; family Mytilidae; genus Geukensia; species Geukensia granosissima. The sequence goes on along the minus strand of JAULBM010061814.1, from coordinate 6,902 downwards.
TGCAACATCTTAAATTGGCCAAAAGTGTATCCAACTTTAAGTATTACAGTTTTGTTGAAACCTGTAATTAATATTTATCATGATTTTTCATGAAAAATAATTTTTCTTTAAAATTTTAAAATTAAAAACAATTGTTTCTAAATCATATATTATTAAAAAGGGAAAAGTGTAGATACTGATATGACACAATAAATTGCAGGCTTGATTACAAATGTTCATTCCATACATTTTTCTATGACTATTTTCAGTTACCTTCCACTGCAAAACTATTGAAAATGTACTTTCTGGCAACAAAAATTTGCTTGCCATGGCAACTAGTCATATTATGCCTAAAATTTACCATGAACTTGTGGTCATTCTTGATGCTTTCACTCTCTTCTGGTTGCTTTACTGTTGTTACCAAATTAGACAACCAAGATGGTGTAATCAGATCTTTTACTTTTCCCAGCAATGACTGAAATTAAAATCCAATTAATGAACAAAAGAGGTCATTTAAGTTTTGAAATTTATACTTTTGTGAACTTATATTAATGTCTAGGATATTCATGGATAATCATTAATTCATTTCTCATTTTAAAATCTTTATTACAATTTACAACTTTGAAATAAAAATTTCATTTAATCAGCGCCAAATATAAGTAAGTGTTCTACTGCTATTCAATGCATGTTAAATTTATCTTTAGCCAGCCCACTTGACAGCATTGTTTGCTGGCCAAGTTCAATTGTTATCTGGGCCAGGAAAATAGAAAGAAATGATATGGTGTAAATACTCATAGCACAAAAGTCTCATATATACAATTTTATTCCAAGCAAAGGAACAGGGCTTTGATTGCTGTTCTTCTCCAAGTCTGTCACAGTAAGGCTTTCATCACAGAGTAAAAACTTGCATGTCACTGCAAGTTCAAGAGAACCCCTAACACCAGTTTGAGCGGAATTTTTTGCTAGATGTAAACAACCCTACATCTGTGCATCTAAGCACACAAATGTGGGGTAAGGTAGTTCCTTTCCATTTCATATAAGATTGATTGATTGAATGTTGCCTAATGTCCAGGGGCAAATATTTCATGCATATGCAGGACAAAGCATATTATTGAATGATGTTGAACCCTACTTTGAACTAGACCAACACGCTGAGCCAAAATTTTTAACGTGCTAGCCCACAAGAAGACATGCCAATTTACCCAAACACATTATCCTGAATCTGGGCTGACCAGTCTTTGCTCTTACTCCTTAATGCTGCCTGCATAGCAGAGAAGCAGCAAATACCAATATTAATGTCTTTGGTTTAACCTGGCCAGGGATCAAACCCACAACCTTCCGCACTTTAGGCAAGCACACTGGCCATTCAACCACCAAGGCGGTTCCAAACTAAGAAGTTAAAGATTTATAAAATTTGCATTTATAAACAAGCACCCAGGTCTTAACATTAACTTTTTAAACAGCTTTTCTGTTTGGACAAGTGCCTATTGTTTTCAAATAGTACAAAACAAATAAGGTTATTTAAAAAATGATTTACATTGACTAGTGTTCTAAGTTTTAGCGCTTCAGTATTCAGCGTCATCCGTTTTAGCCCCAGTGCTACATTCTTGCCTCTGTGCTATATTAAGTTTTAATGTTAAATCGGATTAACAAGAAACTTGGCTTAATTAGCTGTCAAACATTGTTGTTACAGAATAAACATTTGGATAACCAAAAGATAAATAATGGGTGACAATTGATTGCACATGTGATGAAGAATGTACAGGTTACTATTCAGTATGGATAAAAGTGGAAGCTGGAGGTCGAAGCAACTGTCAACATTGCTTGTGCTGTATGATAGGTGTTTTTGACTATCGACTGACATAGGCATTAAATGATCTGAATGTTTTCGTTAAAAGTAATAAAATAGATTTAAACTCTTTTAAAAGGGAGTAATTGTTCAAAAAGTGATTTTCAAAAATAGGGTAAAATTAAAAACTTGTTCATCATCATGGTCTGAACATAGATTTTTTTCAGGTGTTATGTGCCTCAAACTTAAGGCAAAAGATGTAGAATTAACCCTGTATCAACAAGGAGCTAAATACCATTCGCTTAATCTGGACACAGGGGGTTTTGTACAAAGAGAATACAAGATCGGTAGATACACCCTCTTTTCAAATTTCACACGGGGGACTGATCGCGTTACCGTCCTCGAATCGCTGGCGTTTTAACCGGTACAATGAAATATCAAGTGACAACACGGAGCCAAAATTATTCATACCGTTCGCCTAGTCGGAACATTTCAATCTGAATAAGTGTTAAACAAATGATGTTGACATTAAATCATTGCCTGTGTATAGCGACCCAAATATCAATATTCATCAAGTTTAACCTGACAACACTTTCAATTTGTTTTAATTTTTATGGAAAACTGTTTCGCAATTTTTAAAGATTTTCTAAGCTGACGAACTCACTTTTCTTCGTTCATATGGCTTACTGGGTCCATGTTGACGTTTACTTTTAATCTTACCACCACCTTCTTCTGACATTTTGAGGTGTCGTCAGAAAGAAAGTAATAAAAATTGGGATTTTCAAATTTAATTTGAATGGAGCACCATGCCACTTTCCAGACAGAGTAAGATGGCGGCAATTGACACAAATATTTGATTGGCGGAGCTTGTCATGTGACCAACCTATAGTTGAAGGTCATTAAAGAATTCGCTCAAGAAAACATAACTCTACTTTGGCGGGAAGGTAATGGTATCGATTTTGACACAAGCAAGACTTTCATTTTAATAAGAATTAAGATTACTGTTAACATTTGTCCCCAGAATTCGACTTTGAATAAATTTGCTGACAAGAAAGCTACTAAACTTAAGGAATTTCTCTTGAAAGATTAATTAAAGCTGTTCCAATATTAAAGTTATCACTCCGAAAATTCATGATTTCGTTGACCGATACAAAATGTCCTTTTCACAAATGACAATGGACATTTTCTCACGTTTTCTCGCGCCTACAAATCTGTTCATAAACAGGTTGTGTGACTAAACACCGGCTCTGGGTAACACGACAGACACCAACTCAGTATTAATTGCCGAACATGAGTTTTTTCCCCTCTTAGCATTTGAACTTATCCTAGCTGTTTGTGGGGTGTATTTTTTTCCCGAGTGCAGTGTTCTCAGTACTTTCTTTTATCTTTATCTTTATCTTTCGAAATCACGAAAGATAAAGATCGTGGCCATGAGTTCGCAGTCTTCTGACGTTAAGATTTTTGTCTGCCTCTTGAACTTTTAAAGAACAGTTCTTTCAGATTTAAAATTCTTAATTGATGGTTTACCATATACCAGGGACGTATATTTAGATATACTGTTATATACATCCCTTAATATCCTGGCGTATAAATATACAATTGGCATACAAAATACGATGATAAATCAATTAAAGTGCATACTTGTTTATGTACAATAAAATGAAAAACTGGTTATTATAATCATTATGAACATAGTCCATAAGTGTAGAGGTCTATTTCTACATCATGACCATAATCGATTTAAGTAGACATATACACAACTGTAATAGATACTTTTCTTAAATTTACAGATTTAGTGAGACTGGAAAACGGGTTTAGATTATCCTTGACGAAATCTGATTCATTGTTTTTTAGTTTCAATAAAATCACATAACATTAGTTATATATATATATAAATAAAATACAAAGTACCAATGATAAATAAGTATGGAAGTATGTAAAATAAGTATTTTTTCAAGGAGTTACCTCTCATCAGTAGCATTAGAAATGAAACATAGGAAGTCCAAGATTCAAATATAGCAAAAGAAGCAACATTACGTACCGTTGGCTTTAAAAAATAAAGACAACGTATCATTTCACATCTCTGCTTAAACGAGAGACAACTTGACAGCTTATTATCAGTGACTAACTAACTTAAGTTATGTCAGGTTCGTTCGATCATATAGTAACGATTTTCCCTATTAAATCAGTAGGTAACTGTTTATCCCCCGTCTAAGGGTATTATATCTTGGGAATTTCAAAATGAAAGGAATTGCATTTTCAACCTCAGATTAACAATAAGAGCAAAAACGTATTGTAGTGTATTGTTGCAGCGACCAACTTCAATTTTTAAAAGAATGAGCGCTAATACTGATTTTTGTCAATTCTGATCTTAATATTTTGGAAGGGGAAGTCGAAGATTATTCTGTAATTCAAACTTATTTTTTTAAGTGCTATAAAATTTTAGTTTGCCCTGTTTCTTTTGTTTTATGGAAATAACTTATCCATACTTCTGACCCATATGCAATTATAGATGTAATAATACTTTCATATAGTTTTAATCAAATTTTTGGTGAGAAATTAACGTTGTCTGGTATAATTTCAATATTGTTTTTCGTGCTTTTACTATAACCTGTCTTAATGGCAATTTCAAACTTTTTGAATATTTTTTCAAAAAGTAGAACTTAGTGAGTCGTCCAAATAAAACATAAAAATTTAAAAACGAAAGTAGATTCTGTTATGACCCCCACCGAAATAAACCTTTCTGCAAAATTTTATTAGAATTTGAAAAAAATGATAACGGCTTTTACTTTTGAAAAAGGCATTCCATGAAGTGAGGTTAACAAAAAGCAAGTTTTTATTTGCTTTCTATGATACGCTTAAAACACCAAAACAGCATTGGATACCTTAAGGTGATTTTGATACTAGTCTCAAACCATCTGCATAAAGTAAATGATTGACTCCACAGCTATTCAAAGCAACTAGTTCGCAGATATCCATAAATACAAAATATAGGAGATTTATAGCCTGATTGTCCATGTGACATCCACCAAACGGCAGTCGAAATTAAACTCATCCAGGTCACATTCCGGAGTCCACACAGTCATAACGGAAGCTGTGGAAAAACCCCAATATTTATAAAACACGACAATCGATTTGGTAGCATCAATAGAAATATAAAAAGAGTGGGCTTATTTCACCCCTTTGTTTGCTATGAATTGATGTGACCCGATATCTTGATACGGGAATATATTGTAGAAGAATACATGTTTTAAATTATTTTGTTAATTTTGAAGAATTTTTAAAAATAGGCCTTGTTTCCTTATGCTGTAAAAAGCTTTTTTAATCTACAAAACATGTACATGTATATAATTTATCACTATTTTTATTGTACATTTATTTTCAAGACAAACATATATATGATCAGTTGTTCTAGTGTTTTTTTTTCGAAAACCAGCTTGATTCTGACTGAGTAGGTAATTTGATTCCAGAAATTATTCAGTCTCTGTATAGCATTATTGTGAAACGTTAACCTAATGTACTAAAAACTGCAATACCTCTGTTATTATTATACAGTGTTGATTCACCAAATTTGTGAAGAGAGGTTCCACTCGGCAGGAAATTTCATTCTGCTACAATTCTATTGAACTTGAAAAAAATACCAGTGTTTGTAACATAAAACTTGTACCACTCTTAAAAAATTCATAAAAGATTTGATCAAGAACTTCTTTTTTTATCCAAATTCAATAAAAGAAAACTTATTGAACTACATGTACGGAAGAGAGTTTCAGATTCAATCAAAATTTCAAACTTACCTGAAAAAGTTGTTTGTAATGCGATACGGCATCCGGTAGTGGAATAGATGAATCCGGTCATTTCATTTTAGAAAATTTTGGATTCAAAGAAATAAAGAGGAAGTGGTTAGCACTTAACCTTTTCATGGTTTATTGTATTTACACTAAAAATGTTTTTTTTTCTTTTTTGGTTAGTATTTGGATCCTTTGTCAGCTTTTTAGATGATATTGTTTCATTTCTGGGAGATAGACAGGGTGTAAATTTATCCATTTTTTTTGCCATTAACTAACTGTAACTCATAACAATAAAGCTCAGCACTTTGTGCCCATATGTATACCATGTATGGCGATAAACCGTGCCGCCTAATATCAAGAAGTAGTTCGATTGATTGAAACATATCATATTATTTTCAATTTGTATATTTATCTCATATATCATCGCTAAAAATTTGGGTTTTTTTGGTATTTTGAATGTATTTATTGCATCGTATGTATAAGCATTCAGATTTTTTATGATTAATTAATGAGAGGAGAAAACTTTTCCTTAGTAAGTGTATTACGTGAAGTAGTGTAAAGAGTATGAATCTTAGCTACCTGTAGTAGTACAAGGAATTGTTTAAAACATCCAGTCACTTTTTTCACTCCAAAAATAGTTGATATAGGAACAGCTTATTTACTAAGTAAAGAACATTATTAGTTGCTGCGTACACAATCAAAATCACCTGTGTCAAATAAGTTAAATTTGAAATTCTCATTAACGGTGTTATGGATTAAAGTAAACTCAACTTGGCAAGATGAGCTTAAATGTGATTTCACGAAAATTAACAAAAAATTATTTTTGTTCTTTTTATAATAAATATTTAAATAAAGTGATGTTGCATGGATACTTATGCCAGTTTTTCGCTGGGGGATGAGCATGAGGAGCATCCCAGGACCGCGGCATTCCACACGTTTGATCCAAGTTGGAGGAGCGGTTTCGCAGGAAATTTTTTTTAATTGTAGACTGACGTGCTTGGCACAAAAGGCAAACTGCAAAAGCTCACATGGCCGGATTCGTAAGAAGCGCTATATTGAGGGTGGTACAGGGGGTTCCCGTGTACAGACGTACGAGAAATGTGGGGGCGGACAGGGTAAAGGTCGACAGGGAGAAAGGGAAGGGATAAAGGAGAAAGAGGGAGGGAGAAAGAAGAGAAGGGGCGGGAGAAGGGAGATAAGAAAGAGAAAAAGGAGACACAAGTGTTTGTAAAAAATAACAATGTCTAGTTATAGTGAGTGGTTAAATAGTTTTTTTCCATTTGCAATAAAATCACCCAATCTCACCCAAGTGCGATTTAATCAGGGTCATGACCATTTGTCATTAG
>JAULBM010061803.1:0-10279 GCA_032357055.1 Geukensia granosissima | reverse complement strand
GGTATAGGAACGGATTTGTATCATGACAGTCGGAAGATATCCATTGTCATCTGTGAAATGGATATTTCGTACCGGTCTACCAAATCATGAAGTTATGAATTTTCTTAAAATGTTTAACAAAAAAAATAAAGTTAAAATCTAAAACTCCATTTGCATAATTGTGTATAAAAGTGTAAAAATGAGAAAAATGAGAAATAATAAAGATGATGTTTTTTAAATATTATGCACAGAAAAAAATGAAAAGATTATCTAAAACCAGTGCAGCAAATCTTGTTATCTGATCTGAATAATTGAAAACCAATTACTAGACATTACAATAACTATGGCTTCATAATTGATGTGACGAATTTGTGTTCTAAAAACCTATAAATAGAAACTTAGTCAATACCTGATTTATTATTCTATTGTAAGTAATCACTGAACAATACGTGTTTTACATGTGATCATGAATTGACAAATTGCAGTTTCTAAAAATATCAAATATTAATAATGATTTTTAAAAACACATTCAGTTAGATATGTTAAATATTTTTTTTCTCATCTGGTCAGGAGAGAGGAGGTCTGCCCTCATCTCTTGAGGCAATTCGTCCGTCCATCTAAAAAATTCAGCAATTTTAATCTTCTCACCTGACAAATATGTAACGTCGACTATTTAATTATTTCTTCTGTTTTATAACACACTAAACATACATAGCCAAAACGAACAAAGTTTTTTTTATTGAAAGAGAGGATCTTTTATCTGAAACCAAATCCAATTGCAATTCCAAAACGATATAAGAAATTTTGTGTCAAAAATGCCAGTTTTAAAAGGTCATTAGATATCTGTCATTTAGTTTTGATTGATAATCAAACATTAATAATGTGGACATTTTTTTTTTCTGAATGGCGATTTTGAATATTTTCTTTTGAAATTACTAGGACACATATTTTAGATTTCTAATTATGTTTAATCCTCTTAATCTTCAAAGTGCCAAACTATATTTTTTTAGAAAATTAACAGTTTGTTAAGAGCGGACAACTATCAAGGTCAAGTTCTCATTCCTTATTGAAATCCTCTTCTAAAACATATCGAACTGATATGCTTCATATATGAATGGTCACATATGAAATTTATTTATTTATTTTTGTTTGTTAAATGAATGTTTTTCTTATTAATTATTATTCAAATTAAAACAAATCTCGCTGAAAATCATAGATCGAAACAGGAAGCATCTTAAGTTGATACTGAAAACCAATAACAAACACAATTAAAAGTATTACATAATACAACAAAATAAGCACTCGCAGTTGCTGTCTTCTAGGTCATTTGAAAAGCAACCGTTGAGGAATCTAAGTTCTTCTTGAATATGGTATCAATGAAAACACGTCAAATTGAAGTTAGTCTTTTAAATATCAAAAGTCAAAGAAGACATGGGATTGTGCAAATGACATTTTTATGTGCCCAAGGTCGGTGGTTCTCTCCGGGTACTCCGGCTTCCTCCACCAGTAAAACTGACCACCTGAAATATTGTTGAAAGGGGCGTTAAACCCAAATCAAATAAAAAAATGCCAATTTAAAAATATAGACAGGTAGTCAGATATTCAATAAATACAAGTCACTGTTCCATTCTATAAGACATTCAATTAAACAATGAAACTAGAAGATAGAACCAGTATTTACTACCATTAAAAAAACCAGGTTGAATGATTTCGCACCATTGTAGTTAAACATTTACCAAATTCTATAATAATTACAAAGTTATAGCTTTAAAGTTTGTTGCATCTGTAGAAAATTTATGAAAAATGGAAAATGACACCCAAACTAATATGGAAATATGGAAATTATAGCTAATTAATTTAAACACAATTCACTTAGACTTGTCAGTTTCTGATGAGAGGTTACACCTTGAAATGTACATATAGCATACGAAAATTCTCCATATTTATTCAACATTTGTAATTTTATATTTACTTTAATAAACTTAAGCATAAAGATTATCTTTATAACATTATTTTAAAATATTTAATATTGTTTTCTTGGTAAAAACATTGACTCTCTGCTCAATAATTTACATTAAATGTAATATTTGTTACATTTTGTTTTATAAGCAGTCAATATTTTTTATTATTTGCACTTGCATAATACTTTTTTCGTATGACTATTAATGATATTTTATACCAAATACAGCCGACGTGTTTTGATTGATTTCTTAGCTTAGATTTGTTAGTAGAACCAGGTTTGTTATCAACTGTGTTAGAATTTTGCCTAAGCTGTCAGAAACATCGAGTACTTTTTCTAGGTCCTACATCTTCTTGTCAGTTGTTTTATATGTTATCGTCTGCGACTTCAAAAGTTCAATCTAATACAGTAAGTTTTTAAAGCCTATTTCATGTCTTTTTGTCATACCACTGTACCATGTTAAGGGAAGTATTGGGTACTCACAAATATGTTAAATACCAACATCGATTGTGACTATACACCGGTTTTGACTACTGAGTAACACGACGGGTGCCACTAGTGGAGCAGGAGTTGCTTACCCTTTCGGAGCATCTGAATTCACCCTGGTTTATGTAGGGTTCGTGATACTCCAGCGATAGTTTTCAGTGTAGTGTTGTGTGTTCTATATCTGTCTTTCGTTTCATTTTGTTGGCCATGATCTTTTCTGTCTTCCGACTTAACGATTTCTGTCTTCCCCTTTGGTATATTCCTTTCACAAAAATTGTATTTTTTATCTGAGTTAAACGTGCATATGAAAGACACAAATAAATAATTGAAAAAATCGTCTAAATATTAGTGACTTATGAAAATGGGCGATGAGAGTTTGTCCTTTATTGAACATCGTCGAATTTTCCAAAAATTCTCTTTAAACTTTAAACCTGGTAGAAAACGATGACATGTCACAACGAATTGGTGAATGATGCTTTAAAACTATGATATTCTCCAAATCTTTTTTGAGAACCACGGAAACAAAATGAGGTTTTTCCCTGGAAAGGCATCCCATTATAAGGTAGCGTGTTTTCCAAGGAAGCCATGGCCACAAATAAAATATGGGTCCTGTGTAGTCTGACCATACAATCTCGCATGTAATAAAAGCAATTTTTAACTAATCCTTGTATTATAGTAAAACCAGCATGACAAAATGGTTACAAAATTCATCAATCCTGATTCACGGATCGGTTATTTACACATGGAAAAAATTTAAGCACCCCAAAATATTTTTCAGGATTGCTTATTGATAATAAGGTTAAATTTTCATGATGTTGAGCAATGTTCATTATTTCAAACATAATTAAAAGGATGTGAGCGTTCAGATATGACAATTTAATCAGGCACGTTTTTCCCCAGGTGTAACCTGCTCCCTTTTTCACGTCCAATTTTCTAGTGGATAAAGTCCGTATTTAAGTCCGGAATTTCCGAATGCAAAATCATATTAAATAAGAATGTTCGACTATCTGTAACAACCCAACGTGAAGATAGAAACCTTGAAGATTGGTCATGTTGGTCACACGAATTCCGTTTGCAACAGGCATCTTTTTAAAGGAAGTGGTTACCTGGTCGTATTATGTTAACCAGAACAGTTAGAAATCGGTTAAAATCTGCGGGACTGAAGACATGAAAGTCATAAAACGCCCGACACTTGACGATAGCCATCGCAGGGAGAGGTTGGCCTGGTGCACAGCAAGGCAGAACTGAAACCTTCAAACCTGGCGACGAAAACACTGGTCAGACGAGAGTAGATTTTTACTCCACGTAACTCATAGGCGAATCGTGTTTGGAGGCATCGTTACGCAGCTTACACTCCATGAAACATTGTTCCAACTTTTGGTGGGGCTCAGTTATGTTATGGGGTTATGGGGTTCGCATGATTTCAAGCTGGATATCGTAACAATCAATGGCAACCTTACTGGCGAAAAGTACACCAGGGACGTGTTACACCTGTAGTTGACATTTCAACAGTTAAAAACGGCGACATGATAACGCTTCATGATAACTACAAAGGCAATATCTGATGTTATAATTTGGCATTCCTAGGGGATCCCAACTGGGATCAAGGGTTCTCATTGGATCCCACTTGAGATTCAAGGGTCCTCATGTGAGCCTTTATCCAGGATACTTGATAAACATGTAGAAAGTTACTATACGATAATACACCAATTTTTTACATACCCTAGTCCTACTAGCCAGAACCCTTATTTGTCAGGACAATTGTAGACAATGACCTATGACCTATAATGAATGGCAATAATCAAGTTAACAGGCCCATATGTCAAAGATCATTAATATGATGAATGGTATAGAATTTTATTGGTAAACAACAGAAACTGATAATCATATATCTTAACAACAAATGATGAAATCGTTAAATCAGAAGACAGACAATACAAGACCGTCGGCAACAAAAACGAAAAAAGTCAATCATAGTACGCACAACACTATATTGAAAACTAAAGCCAGAGTAACAAAGTTCAGTTGCTCCGGAAGGGTTAACAAATCCTGATCCTGAGTGGCACCCGTCGTGATCCTCAGTACACAAAGCCGGTGTATAGTTGCAATTGGATTTGTTGTCACGACAACGGGAAGATATACATTGTCATTTGTGAAATGAATATCTCGTATTGGTCAACTAAATCGTGATGGTAACCAAAATATGTCCTGAGTCATGTCTTTGAGAAACCCTTGGTTCAGTAGCTTTCTTGTCACAAGCATCCCTCTATCAATGAAATGCTAATAGGAAGCACACGCCCTGGAATAACTACCGTATCAACGGAGAAATTTACACTCCGTATGCAGGTGCGGCTGGAATATTGCTAGACATAAACGGAAACACTGGGAAAATGAAAGTCATCTTTCTTGTCTTAATCCGCACTTACTGTCAATTTCTAGTTGTAGGTCCAGGTATGAATCGGACCTTTTTGTTTCGGTAGTATCATTGATTTCAAGTTCAAATGGATAGATGCGGTCGACATAGTCACAGAATTTAGAATTATGCAGTGAAAAAAATCATCTTTATAGCGAACGTGAAACCAAATGATTGAGCCAACGTTTTCTATTTTCTCTGTAGAAGGCTCTGTATGAAATTAGCTTTTTACGTATAAAGGAATAAATCGGCGAAGGGGTGCGCAGTTGGTCATTATTAGAAGGGCGACAGTCTGTTGAAACACACATCTGCCAAACACTACAAAAATGTTGTCAATAAAGAAATCTAGCATTCTGCAAATGTCATCTTCAGAGTACCTTAATTAGAATCAGAGTGGTTAATAACAAAATAAGATTTGTCCCTTTCTTTGGCTAAACATTTGTACCTGCGTTTGTCATCTTTTAAACAAATCAAAGGTTAAACAAAGCTTTTAATTTTTCATTGAGTTTGTAATGAGGAATGATGGTATAGAAGGTTGAAAAAAAAACAAATGCTTTAATGTTACTGCAAGAGACAAGGGACCTTGATTTGAGACGTTCTAAAAGATCTTTGGAATATTTTCAGTATCTACATTTGATTCGAGCCACTTCTAGAAGGACTTGTTTCGTTGAGAAAAGTTTTCAACAATGTTGAGGTCGCCAGTAATCACGTGACCAGAAGGATTATATTTGAATGGGGAACATGCACAAGCGCAGTCCGGGATATACACTTTTAGTCGTCGATGCTGAGGTTCTTCAACACATGTTTAAAGTTGAAAATCTTGGTTGCAATATACAATAGGTTGGTATAAGTTTAAGAAATGATTGATACAGACTGATTTTTAACATGTGATTTAATTCTAGATTTGAAGGACTTTTGATGGAGGATATTGTTTATATTGATTGCGTCACAAGTTTTGTTAACAAACAAAAGTGTAAGAAACGAACGTTCTTCTGGTTTGTCTTTTTTCCTTTAACCATAATTTTTGTTTTCGAAACTTTAATCATAATTTACCTCCGGGCCGGCAAATGATGAGCCAGTAAAAGTGGGTACTTTAAAAAAAAAGTAATATTAATGCCCTATTTTACGAGCAACAGAGAACTACAGATTGTTGTCTCTTTGTCCTTAATTTTGTAAGATGTATTCAGTATTTTAAATTGTCACATGGAGAGTTTTAAATGTTTTATTTGATTTAGTTATTTCACCCTATAGGATCCTGGTCGCCGTCAAATCAGTGTTAGTGAGCTATACCATTCATGCTGAGTAATAAACAAGTTATGGATCAATACACATAATACTTCCTGCTGTAAAAGTACGATTTTTATGAAATATATGGAACAATCTGACTTAAAACTAATCAAATAGTCACTTTCAGTCAACATAACTGTAGTTCTGTTAGAAAACAGCATATTGTATTTATTGCCAAAATTCATCTTTTATATCAGCATATTCTTTAGCACAGAATGCTGTAAATATTAAAAATCTAGCTGATTTATGAGATTAAATATTATGAAATGCCACGTATTGCATGAATCAAGACTGGAGCTTGATTCAGATTAATTATGTTTGCACAAAATTTTCTAGATTACGCATAATTTATGATTTGATCACTGTACGTGACAATATTTTTTGTGAGTTTTTACATTGTGTCAGTGAGCAACTGTACGCAGTTTTCGTTTTCAATAAAATTATACATGTGACTGTACGCAGTTTAAGGGAGCTAGTTGCAAAGACTTTTCTTTAGAAACATATTTTCAGCATATTATCCATGTTACATGTATTGTTGAAGGCAATAATGGGACCTGTAAAAGTTTAAATTCTACTGTCAGTTGGTGGGTGGCTGTCTCATTGACAATCATGCCACATTTTTTTTTATACTGGACTATAATTTCTGCTTTTTTTTAATATCAACGTCATTCGGAAAAAATCACTTCATATAAGAGGAAATATGACTTAAGCAGATAGTGACATTGTTATATATGTTGCACCTCCTCGGTGGTGTAATGGTTAGTGTGTTTGCCTCGAGTGCAGAAGGTCGTAGGTTGGATCTCCTGCCGGGTCAAAACAACGAGATTAAGATAAGCATTAAGAATTAAGAGCAAAGACTGGTCGGCTCAGAGTCCGAATAATGTGTGTGGGTATAGAGGCATGTCTTCCTGTGGACTTTTGCTTTCGTGAGCTAGCACGTTAAAAATTCGGCTCAGGCTAGGGTGCCGGTATAGTACAAAGCAGGGTTCAGCCATCATCATCATTCATTACTATGCTCTCGTCCTGAATATGCATGAAATATTTGCCACTGCACGTTAAGCAACATTCGATGAATCAATTAATGTAAGTTGTATAGGGAAAATATCCTTAATTGCAGTTGTCTTATGTGTAAGTCACCTCATTTCAATAGAGGTGGCATGTATGAAACTGTAGATGACCATAGAAAAACCATTGCAGGATTTGTCAGATAGGTGAATTGGCATTGTGAATACGAGGCCATCCTGCTTATATGTAGAACTGATAATCACAAGGTTGGAGAATGTGATGTACCCTCTTTGTAAGCAACTTAATTTTACCATATCTGCCGAGTTTTCATCAAAGCTTTGAACTTCAATTTTGACCAACCGCCTCGGTGATGTAATGGTTAGCGTGCTCGCCGCGAGTGCGGAAGGCCGTGGGTTCGATCCTCGTCCAAGTCAAACCAAAGACATCAAAATAGGTATATTCTGCTTCTCTGCTTAGCATGCAGCATTTAGGGGTAAGAGCCAATAGTTCGAATTATGTGTCTGGGTTAAGTGGGATGTCTTCTTTCGGTCTGCTGCTTTCGTGATCTAGCACATTATATATCCGACTCGGCGTATCGGTCTAGTAAAAAGCAGTGTTCATTCATTATCATCATTCAATAATATACTTTCTTCCTGAATATGGAAGAAGTATTAGCCGCTGGACGTTAAGCAACATTTAATCAATCAATCAATCAATCAATTGATCAATTTTGACCACTTTATTCTTCTTCTTCTTTGTACACATGTACTTACACATTCCATCAATTGACTGTGCATGTTTGACGAAGATTATTCAGACAGAATGAACGCCTAGTACAATTCAAGATTGTATATGCATTTTAATCTTGTCATATTCGTTGTAACAGCATCAACATATTTGAATTTGTTCCCCTAAATAGATGTAATGATACATGAACTACTCAAATAAAGAATGCAAGTTGCAAAACACAGTTGTTTAGAAGACGAATAGAAAATACACATGAATAATTTGCCAGTGTGAGGATAAAAAATAAAGGTAAATTCTGTATTTTTGTACTAATTCTTAAGGATCAAACGTGTTGTTTATTGATCCATAACTTGTTTATTGCTCAGTATAAATGATACAGCTCACTTACACTGATTTTACAGCGATCAGGATCCTAAAGTGTGTATTTAAGTGTCAAATATGGGACAGTGATTATTTTTATTTAGGATTTTATTAAAATGCCTCTTGTCAGGTTTTGTTTCATCTGGCAAGACGATTGAAGGAAGGGTTAGATATATCTAAAACAGCAAATAGGGGGTACTTATTTTTGGCTAAATATTTCATGTGGATCAAATATTTTCATTGGTCTGAAATTATATATAAAATTATTTTAAATGAAATTGTAATTTCTTCGACCGCCTACTGTGGAGATAAATAACTATCGGTCCATTAAGTTGTTTTATGGCTTTTAGAAGGCGCACGTGCACGAGACTACTTTTAAAACATTGATGACATTGGAAACTGTCCACTCGGAATGAGTTCATGTTGATTCCCATATGATTTTTAGCTAAATGCAGGCACATACAAGACAAAGATCTAAGATGGAATCTTTTATACTCTATTGAATATTTCAACAGCGTTCGCATATTTTATAAAAATTAGCAGTAACTGGTGCGATACCAATTTCTATCTTCAATTACAGAAGTAATTACCCTGAACTAAAACTCCAGTGAAACGTACATTGAATTCTTAACATTAAATACAAAAAGCCCAAGGGTATGAATTCTTTTTAATCATTTTAAACTGTTGTCGAACTTAAACTTAATGAAGAAAATCAGCAGGTAGTAGGCAACGGTTATGGCAGTGCTGAAATAAGTTCAAATTTCGAACAATCTTTGTACAAAGAATTCAGTGACAAACCGTTTGGTTAAGATAATCTTCGGAAATAGAAAAGATTTATTTCTCTCCTTTTAAATGAAGACTAAAACAAATTTGGCTGTAATCGTATTTCATAACTTTAATAATATTTTAGGGAAGAATGCAGTTTTTCAGTCATTCCCGAGACTGAGCAATGTAGAAATGAGAGATTATGGTATTACTGTCAGTGCGACAGCCATCCGAACTTAAAAATTACAGGCAATTTGATTTCCCCCCCCCCCACAAACAAAATAAAATGTGACACATTTCAAATGTAACAATAACTGGCCAAGTAAGCTAACTTAGCGAAATTTAAAAGGATTATAAGAAAAAAAAACAATGCAATCCTTAGGACAACATATATTTGTTTGGATGAAATAAGTTTTGAGTGTCCTACCCTCTCTTCATCATGAGACTGAGGTGCAATAATAAGAAAAGTTAATTAACAAACATTTCATCATAATTGAGGCGAGGGTGAGGGTGAAGTCGAAATATTCCGTCTCCACAGTGAGAATTTTAAAATGTTTAGTTATTTACGGGAAATTTAGCCGTTGCAACTGGTCACCGAAGAATCGTCACTTGTATCAAAGAGCGTTGAATTTGCATTTACATATATTTTGTGAAAACCTATTTTCTCAGCATAAATTAGTGCTTGAAGTTCCCACAACCCCTTTGTTAAAGAGTTATTGCAATAGCTTCTAATGAGTTCCCCACTGACGACCATTAACACAGTTTAGCATTTGTATTGCTGACATGTTACAGTGAATATGTCCCAATCTAAAAAGCTATAGCCGTAAATAAGACACCATTAAGGCCACTCAAACTTTATTACTAGTTCTTCGGATTCGCTCGCTCCTAAAATCATAGATTCAAAAGTTCAAAAAAACTTTAATCGCTTCAATTTTTATAACATTTTTGAAAATTTTTATCTATTTAAATAAAAAAATCCCAAAATTATACAAAAGGATGAACAAAATTATAAACTGCTCTTTCCGCATCAATTTTGTAGCTTTTGCTTCATATTAGTCATTTTCATAAAGAAAAAAATATATAAATTTTTCGCTCGCTCGCACCTAATTTTATCATAATAAATCCAAAGAACTAGAAATTAATTTGGAGTGCCTTAACTTGAACATGTCCAAGAATTACGAGTAGATAACACTGGGTTGTTTTTAGAATATAAAAATAGGAGATGTGGCATGATTGTCCATGAGACAGCCACCCACCAAGTGACAGTAGAATTTTAA
>JAULBM010061802.1:0-20027 GCA_032357055.1 Geukensia granosissima | reverse complement strand
GCAAAAGCAGATTTGGTCAAAATTTGCACAGTGGTTTCAGAGGAGAAAGTTGAAATCCAAAAATTAAACGACGAAGGCTGCCAGTGGTAGCAAAAGCTCACATAACACGTTGGATAAGACGTGTTAAAATTACGGATATATGGGATCTAGTTTATTTTATTATTTTTTTTTTTGGCGGAGAAAAGGGGGGGCGTACGCCCCCTACGCCCCCCTTAAATCCGCCCCTGTTTTTAGAGAGGCATGAGAGACTCTGTGTTTATTGCAATAATAAAGTAGAAGATGTATTTCACTTTCTCATAGGATATATATTGCTGTGAACGGAACTATTTTATACTTTATAAATAAATATACAAAATAATAACCTCTATTAAGTTATATCTCTCTTGTTTTATTTGTTTGTGTCTTCTTACTATATACAGACTTCAAAAGTTAAATTAGTTTGGTTTTTATGTCATTTTGTCACAACCACTTTCCCAGGTTATGGGGAGATAAGTATTCACAAATATTTAACCCCGCCACATTCTCTTTGTGCATATCCCAAGCCAGGAACCTGAAATCCGGTGGACGTTGTTTTCATGTTTAAGTGTTACTTGCTTTGCATTGTTCACTTATTTGGCCTATAGTTGTTATATTTGAATTTCATCAAATTTTATTTTTGGGACCATTTACAGTTTGTCACAGGGTGTGGACATGTGTCCTTCATTTGTTTTTTTCTATTTTGTCTAAAATCTGTTTGTTAAAAGAAAACGATGCAAGCCACTATTTTTTAAGAACTTATTTCGTAGAAACGCCCTACGGAACTCTAGTGAACTAAAGGCAACAGCTTAACTTGAAATTATGCAGTACACAAATTATCCAGAAAAGATGAGAATTGTGTCTTTATGGCATATATTCATATATTCTTTCTTTTAAATATTATTGAAGGCGCTAGGGCAACCTGTAAAAGTTTGAGATTTACACGTTTTTTTGATGACTTTTTATTGGACAATCATACCACATGTATTACCATACTGCAATTTATAATGTTAGTTGCCAATATACATCAAATATCCAGAACACCTCTATGGTGTGATGGTTAGAGTGCTCGCGTCGAGTGTGGAAGGTCGGCCGGGGTATAGAAATAGGCCGATCGGTTTCTCCGCCTGCAGGTAGAACCCATGCTTAAGGGGGTATGTTAGTTCGAGCGGGATTGTTTAACTCGTTTTCGTCCTGAATATGCATGAAATATTTGCCACTGGACGTTAAACAACAATCAATCAATCAATTGTTGAATATCTTACAATAAATTATCCAAGAGAGAAGCATATATAACAAATCCTAAATGATGGCCTACACTACAAGGTAGATTCAATACTGATGGGTTGCAATAAGACAATCTGATTAAAATCATGACGATTTTTCAAAAAGTAAAACCGTAAATTCTTTGATACATCCTATCAAATTGCCACTATTCACCATAAAAATGGATGAAAAACGGTACACGACTGTATGATGTATGATGTGTTTTGAGTTTGATAACGTTGAAATGACGGCATGATATTTTGGAAAAGCTAACTTAAGATTTAAAACTTAAGAAAAAAAATTGTAGTCGTTCATATTCATGCTTGGATACGCAAACGTCAATTTTTTAAACATAAAAGTTTTTTGTTTGTTTGAAAAAATGGCGGAATCTGTCGGACAAAGTTAAGCTCTAATTAAACTTATTTAAAATAAATTACTTTTGGCAAAAATATGATTAAATGATAAAAAAAAATATTCTAGATTACTACAATTTCAAACAAAAGTTACATGACATTTCCAAAATGCACAAAAATTCAATTATATAATTGATTTTTTTTCGCAGACTTTTTCAATAAGCCAGAAAAAGTGCGAAAATGAGTTATCTCCCCCTTCGATTGTTGTCGATAGGCCTTAGCAATAACGACGGTATCGATGGGTTTGCTTTCCAACTGTATATTTATGATAAAATTTGGTAAATATTTTAACTAATTGCTGGTAAAAAAATCCTTGACTTAATAATTTGCAGGTAATAATAAAATTTTGTTCTTTTACATCTTAAACATTGCTACAAGCACTGGAAAAACAGACAAGTTGTGAATTAATACACCATATGAAGGAGTCAAAGGGACATCCTTGTCAAGGAAAGAAAAATTTACGATAGGGAAAGAGAAATTGTCTCTCCTATTGACATTTAAATTTTGATTTTACATTTTTAAACTGAAACATTAAATCCAGAAATAACAACAGCTGTGGTCCTGAATAAGTTTATACAGTAAGTTCTCTGGGATAAATTGTAATGACATATGTGGAAAAGTCCCTGTTATGATCTTCACACAAGTGCAGATAGCTGCAAGTATTATTAAATTTATCCATTAAATCAGATTTAGAAGGATCTTCCTGGAATGGAATATTCCGTATTCTTTCTATTAATGCAAAAAATATGGTCTTATAAGGCCAAATAAAAAAATATGTTCAGTTCTCAGGCCCAGCAGCATTCAGTTTTTACAGCTGTGTCGATTGTTTTTTATTTCTGGAAAAAAAGTTCTATCGGAACCAAAAATGGTCCAAAAGTTCATAGTGGTCAAAGGGAGATAATCGGAATTTGGTAAAGGAGCTTAATTAAATTCTCATAGGCAGTAATAGTAACGTTTTTGGCTGCCAGTTGGGTTGTAAGTTTCGCTGAGGTTTGGCATAGGTATCCAAACAACTGAAATCTAAATTCCAATTTCCAGTTTCATTTTCGGGGCAACATGTCAACATGAGATTTCCATAATTGCTGAACCCTGAAGATAATCTAAAAATAATCCTCTCAGCAAAATAGTCCTAAACAGTCAACAACGCTAACAAAAACGGAAATGTATCCTAAATTTGTATATACTTCAAAAATAAAAAACTCAGAAAGTTCCAATTTTTATTTTTAGACATAATCTAAGCATCAATAAGGTTTATTTAACAATGTTTTAAAAGAATTTCACATATTTTGCAAAAATGTTGAATTCTATTTATTAAGGTATGAAAAGTTCATTTGGTTGGGGGTAAAAATCTGAGCATAGAAAATTTGGGATTATATTCAAATTTGCAATATCTTTAATTTCCATGCTCAGAAATATGAAGATTTTTAGGGCCATTTGCCCTTTCATAACCTCATTCCATATATGGTAGTAATCCTGACTGTTAAAATAAGGGCAAAACTAAATATCACTGTTTACTTAGTTTCATTCATTCCATTGCTTCCAAATTTTTTGTGAACATTCCTTGGTACATCCTTGATTTAAAACAACACAAGCTTCAAAGTTAGCACAAAACATTATTTCACAGCAGACTCAATTATGTGGCCTAGTCATCTTGGTGTTTAGGTCCTACTTTACTCTCCCTCAGTTCAAAGGCTATTTACAGGGCCGTACCCAATTGAATAAAAAATGCCACCAGTTGAAAGCAAAAGCAAAACAGTCATAAATCTTGTTAAATGTAACTTTCTGTCACAAAAAATGGATTTGAAAAGTAATCATTAATGTTAATCTTTCTCAAGGCAATCATTGGAAAAAAATAGCCACCTCCCTGCAATGCATTTGGAAAAAAATTGCCTGAGACCCTAGGAAATTTTTTTTGTTTGGCCTAATGCATAAAAAAGCATTACGTCTAATAATGATAAATAATTAACAATATTCCTTTAAAATTTATTTCTAAAGAAAGACAGGTTAACAAACATACAAGATCTTTAAAAATTCAAACAGCTAAAAATAGTGTAAATATTAAAGAACCCGTATTCATTCATTGCACTTGACTGAATAGTTTTATTCATTTTTTAAATTTTTTTTATTTTTTAGAAAAGAAGTTTGTCAACGTGTTAGCATTATCAGATTTTTTCATTTTTTTCTTTGATTTCTTTGGTGATGACACAATATTTTTTCTCTTAGTCGACCCTCGGTCTAACTGTATTGTCTCCTGTCTAAGTTCTTTCTGAATTTCCTGTGCAAAATGGAAGTCCAAATGTTCTGGAAGTTCCCATACTAACATTTCTTTTCCACATTTTTCACAAGAGGTCATGTCTTCTACTTTGTCTGTGTTGTCTTGCCTCATAGGGACATTTTTATTTACACCATTTTGAAAAAAATTATCGATGCTTGATCGTTTGTTGTCTGTTTCTTTTACCTTTTTTGGTTTAACTTTCATATTGACTTGTATTTCATGTTGAATGTCAAGAGGCAATGACATAAAAACTTCCTCATCCAATTGCTCATTACTGCTAGTAACTCCACTCACAGTAACATTAGCTTCA
This sequence comes from Geukensia granosissima, assembly GCA_032357055.1. Lineage (NCBI taxonomy): Eukaryota > Metazoa > Mollusca > Bivalvia > Mytilida > Mytilidae > Geukensia > Geukensia granosissima. Next base: position 15,748 of record JAULBM010061802.1, on the reverse strand, counting down.
GCCTTGAACCGTGAGTTATCTCCCTTCTCTTGAATGTTAACTTCCTGTACTGACTTAACACTATCACAAGAACTGTCACTTATATCATAAATGTCAGAATTCTTTGAAGTTTGTCTTATTTTGCTAGCAAAAAACCCAGATTTTTTGTTTAAGTTCTCTTTTAGTTTAGTATCAGCATTTCCCATACTATTAAGTTCTTTGTTAATATCATCATGAGAACATGTTTCATTAAAGGTATTGGAACTTTTCTCTGACATAACTGAATGTTTAAAGAATGCCTGAATCGAACCTTTGGGCAAATTTTTCTTTTGTATTATTTTTTTCTGTTCCAATATTTCATCAGTTTGCACTAATTCTGTTGCTTCTATTTTCTGAGGTATATCACCAGACAATAACTTGTTTTTAAAGAAAGATTGGATTGAACCTTTTGAAGTAGTTGGTTTCTCTGAATTTGCTGACACAGGAGATCTAGTGGTTTCTACAGCTGGTGATGACTTCTTACCAAGAAATGCTGAGATATTTGACTGATTTTTGTCTTGAAGTTCAACAAATTTACCTGCTGAAATACCAAGGCAGGTGATAGGTGGTGACCTAAAATTAAAAAAACTGTCACATGAAAACTTATTTATAGTGGATTTATTATGTATATTAACTGATATTACTATTTTCAAAAACTTGCAAGTGCAGATGAAACACATGTTTTAAATTTTCTAGATGTTTAAAGTGTTTTCTTGGCTGACAAATATAATAGAAAACAGAAATGGAATTTCTTTTTGAAAACTTTGTAGTAGTAAATACATAACTGGGATCATTTGAAGATTTAAGGTAAATTCAACCATAAACATGAAAATCTAGAGCTTGAAGTTCATTTCATTATTGCACAAAAACATCACCAAGATATTTTAACAAAACATTTGTAATCGATAATTGTGCTATCTATATTAAAATTGACAAAATAGTATCAAAAATTGCATCAAATTAATAAATTTCTAAGTATTTTCACATTTAAAGCATTTTCTATGTGTCATGTAACCAATGTAGAACTAATTTAACTAAAAATTCTGATGGATTTTCTTTTTATAAACATTATTCAATACAGAAAATGTAAAATAATAGATATTATCAAATTTTTATTTTAAGGCCAAATTCTTGGACCAAAAATGGGCCTTAACGACCCTCGTCTTTTCCGTGGAACTCTATCAAGATGATAGGTAAACAATGGCAAGACTACTGTTGGAGAGTTTTCAAAAGCTAGTATTGAATTAAACATCCATATACAAAAAATGGATACCAACTGATGTCAAAACAGCAGTAAATTTTTTATTAGGCGATTCAGAGCTTTTCACAAGGAGTGGTGTTCCACCCTTGTTAGACCTCAAGATTTGTAAATTTCTTCTGTTTTTTTCATGGTTTAAGTGCAGTCTATCTGACAATTTCCCCATATCTTTTTATTTTCAAATCTATCTCTCACTATAGAAAACACATAGAAGAAGTGCAGTTTAACTCTAAAAGAAACAGTGGAACTCTGACTTCTTCACTGCCAACATACCAGGCAGCCTGATTTAAAGGCAATGAGTTGAGTTTTTGTATTAATGTGAACGCATCTTCAGCAAACTTAATTGCATCATATCTGACTACCGCGCATGCCCTGGACACAGAGACTGATGATGGTGTGGCCATGTATCTAACACTCACTGTCAGGGTTTTAGCAGTTCTATTGTTCTGTAAAATAAATTCAAATCATTAATAAAGCATGAAATTTGGAAAAAAAACAAAGATCATTCTCATCTTCTAATATAATACTGTCCTTTGCCTGCACAGGTCTATGTAATACTATCCATGATGTCATGTGTTTAAGCTTTCAAGTAAAACAAAATGTAATACAAAGCCAATCTTAAGTGCTCACCAAAAATGTGATCCTGTACTTTTTTTCCTTCATAATAGCAGACATTTGTATTGTGCAAATTTTTGCTAAGTTTATTTTACTTTTCAAATAAATGGTGTGGAAAGGAAAGGGAAGGGAACCTAAAAACCAGAGTCTCCACGGAGCCTGTAATTGCTCACTTTCAAATTTTTTGTTGAACTTTGCTTGATTGTTTTTATTTTTACAATTTGCTACATGATTGAAAAAGACTATCTGATTAACATGGGCAAATCAGAACACACTATTGTTGCAAGAAACACATCTGGAACATTCATACCATCTTTAGTAACAGTTGATGTTTGCTAAGGAACTATACATGCATGATAGCAAGTTATGTAGTACCTGAGAAATACTCATTGATAACATGAAACCAAAGTAAGTCAATGGTGAAATGTTGGTCAATGGCATACTTTTGGTTAAATCCTGTAAGTCTACAATGAAACATTTACACACCAATACACATGGTGGTCGGTCACACAGTATGTGTGAACACAAAACTGACATTTTAGAGTCAACGATGAAGGAGTGACCATTCTGTAAGATTCCCAAAGATTCAGTGCACACCAAATAATTGGCAAGCCAAACAGTATGTGACAAAATGAGTCCAAGATAAAGCATAACTAAAATCAATGATGCATGAAAAGTAGGCCAATGTGAGCTATTTTGGCTGAGATGCTGGAAGATTTCTAAAAAGTATCTGCACATCAAGCTTGATGATGGCAAATCAGTTTCTTAGTGAGGTATCTTGCTAACATGAAGGTTGTCCACAGTTTCTGAGGAAACAAGTTTGACTTAAAACTTTATGGCAGCCATTTTTAATTTCCAATAGGCAAATGATTCACAAATTAAGTACAAGACCATCTAACAAATATTTCTGCATAGCAAAATTTCAATCCACTTTGTAGTTTCTGACAAGATGATGATTGAAATTTAGACCAATCAGAACACATAACTGACCCTGGCGTCCATGTTGATTTTCAGATCAGCACTAATTAAAAAATCTGGTAAAGGACCACCTGCCTAACATTTCTGCCCTGTTAGGTTGAAATCTTTACAGACATTTCCGAAAAGAAGAGGAAAATGTGAACCATAGGGTCCAATGTTAAACTTAGCTCATCATTGCCACAATTTTTAATTTCCGATCGGCAAATCATTCACAAAGTAACAATCCAATCCACTTTAAATTTCTGACAAGTAGACCTTTGAAACTTAGACCGATCAGAAAGCATAATTTGCCCTTGGGGCCATGTTGAATTTTGGATCTGCACCAATTTCACAAATCTGGCAAAAGACCACCTGCATAACATTTCTGCCAAGTTTGGTTAAAATCTGTTCAGTGGTTTCAGAGAAGAAGATGAAAACGCAAAGTGACATACGCAAAATAATGAAAAAAAGCCCTTTGGGCCAGGTGAGCTAAGTAGTGTAAAATCATTATATATTGTGTCATAGCCAGTCTAACTAGAGGATGCTGAACAGTCTTTGACATGACATCTTATTATTTTAATGATAATTCATTATAGCCATAGACTATTATACATCAAATCAAAGATAATTTTCTAAATTTTTTAACTAAATAGAAGACATTGCAGCCATCTTGCTTCCCTGCCTTATAATTTGTTTTATAAATTTTAACATGAGAACTAAAGAAGTAATTAAGCATGGCTTTAAAACTTACATCATCTCTGTCTTTCTCCAACCTTTCTACAACTTCTTCTGATAATTCTCTAAGCCAATGCTTCACCTATAAACAAATCAAATAACACATACATTTGTCCTTAACTTGTTTGAGAAATGTTATTTATTAACATACAATGTAAAAAATTGATGATAAAAAGATCCAGGAAAACAATTTGAGGATGAGCAGCAAAAGAATCAATTTTGTAATGTACAATATTTCAAACAAGAGTGGACACTAAAATGTCTTGCCTGTATAAACAGATTTGACCCTATAAATATGTAGATAAGTCCAGTCTTATTTAATAAAATTATATCATACAATCAGTACATTTAATGTACTTCACACTTCACAAACTCAATCAAGTAATTGACAAACAAGTTACATGTGATAACATGTAGCAAATTTTACAAAGTGAAAATGAGGTCAAGAACACATGAAATATGACGACTCACTTTAAATCTAACTAGGTATTGAGTCTTCCAAGAAAGACATGTGTCGCCTGCTTTCCATTTGTCTAGAAAGACAAACATTGAAGGCAACAAGTTTGGTTATTTTTGGTTGACTGGTTTAAAAGTAGCGAATTAGAAATTACTACCCCCTTTCTTTTCAGCATACTGCATGTCAAAATTGCATTAAAAATTCACAGCAAATAAAATAGGAGGTGCAATACTTCATCTATTTATAAAGAGTCACTGAAAGATTGTTTAATTTCTAATTAGGGGTTAAAGAGAAGTAGCAGATTAGAAATGGTACCTTCCCTTTTCTCACTGCATTTACAAGTCAAAGTGTTGTCCCCTCCTTTTTAGCATATTGCAAGTCAAATTTGCACAAAGAATTTACTACACTGAATTCCTTGGTAAATAAAATAGAACCTGCATTACTATATTTATTGATAAAGAATCTGTAATTTCTACTGAGTGGTTAAAGAGTAGAAACAGATTAGAAATGGTACCCCCGTTTTTTCAGTGTATTTTACAAGACAAAATTTCAGCAAAAAAAAAAAAGATTTTTTGGAAAAACAAAATAGGAGGTGCAACACTACACCTCATAATAAAGAATCTGTGAAAGTCTGGTTAAAATCTGTTCAGTAGTTTAGGGGTAGTAGTGGATTAGAAAGTGATGCCAACGAGGGCACAGAAACAAGATGACAAGAGTGATCCCTTTATGTCGCCCTGCTAGGAGCAAGCTACACAAAAATTAATTAAATAAAATGTTGTCCTGTCATATCACTACTGAAAAAGTCATAATATTTCAAACTTAATCTAAATCACTTGAACATAAATTGAGTTCATGATCAAAAAACATTTAGCTGACTTGCATGTACCCCTTAGGAACTATCAACAGGTTTAAATGTAGTGAGTTTGTATGTAATAATTATTGAGGAAATGGACTTAAATGTTGAAAATATATTTTTAATTTTAAGTCACTCATCCATGGAATTAGGGTCAAGGATATAAGACATATGGCAGAGTGAAAGGTACACCTAATTTACTTGCCAAAAAAAATTTTGACCTATGATGTTTTAGAAAAAAAACCTTATCACAAAAACTAAATTTAAGTCAATGGATATTCAAAAAGAAGTCTGTCAAGGTCAATGACCTATAGCAGTCTAGCAAAGTACCAACCAAGATCTAACTACAGACCAAATATGGTGCGCAGATGTACTTCAGTTGTTGAGTATAAACTTGAATTTGAGAAAATTACAGAGTTACTCATCCCTGAAAATGAGGTCAAGGACATAAGACATGTGTCAGACTTGTATTTCTAATACATGTAATGTATATGCATACCCAATATAGTTATTTACCATATACTGATCTGAAAAATGGATCCAAGCATGAAAACTTTTCTCTAGTCAATGGTGCATAAAAATGAGGTCAGGGATTTAAGACAAACCAACAGACCAGTACTACTTATGATGTATATGCAAGCTTTAAATAAACATCATATGATTTATAGATACTGAGAAACATCTAGGTATGAAAACTTGAGGCTGAGTTTGTTGAATCAACAATTTTGTCAGAAATCCTTCCAAATATATGAACCAAATCACATTAAATTATGAACTTTCACATTTACTTTAATAAATTATTTTCCTTTTTATGTTTACTTTGAACATTCTATACATAACAGATATTCTGATAACTTGTTTTCAAGTTAATACCGAAATCTTCATTAACTAGGAAAAATCAGGTAATGAGGTCATTTTAGGTGTACCTTTTCTTTTGTATCAAGACAAGTCTTGCCTGGGAAGTTTTTACTACATCCAACTGACTTAGGTAATTGTCTAGCTGACACTGGTTCATGCTCTATTCCTCTACAGACTTCATAGATCCAATGACTGCAATAAAGTATATAAAACACAGGTGTTGTACATTTCATGAACTGGGTCTCTCCTGTTTTGGCTATTCATTCTTTAAGCAATAACAAAATCTGAAAAGGGAGTTGTAAAAATTGTGGATTTTGGCGAAAAATTAAAATTCAAATCTTAATTTTTTTGCATTCCTGATAACGCCAAGCCTATTTTTACTGAAATTATATATAACGATATGCCAATTGATATAAAATCTGTCATTTTTTTTTTATTTTCTAAAATTCACAAATCCTTTGAGCAAAAATAATTAAAATAGAAAGCAACAAAGTTTTTCAGTTTTCCAAATAAGTGGAGAAAAATTAGATTGTCTGAAAAATCTGAAATATACAAAAGTTAGCAGACAGATTTCTTCTAAGGATTTTTCAAAAATTAGTAAATAGTGAGGGACTCAGTTCATGAAATGTACATTAAAAATCTACAGCTTTGTTATTTATCCAACAGGTACGGGTGCTTGTCTTTCACTTTCATTTTAATGATCCAACATTAAAGTGTCACATAGTGATGAGGTTTCTTTATCGCTAAGGTTCTTGTATTTGTTAAAATCCTTTATTTTAGTGGTTTCATAAATAAAATCATCTTAACTTGGTTCTCATCTATATTCTTTTTTTTCAAATTATGACAGCAATGTAATGAAAGATTGTAATCATCAACAGTTCCACTTATCCATCATAATATTTCATAAAATTCACAGCCCTCTTGAAAAATATCAAAAAGACAGCTCCTCACACAGGTATTTCAATAGCAGTTCTAATTTAAAAAAAACTTTTTAAATTATATACAGGTAAATACCTACCCTGTCTTGTCTCCAAAATTCTGTTGTAAATCAACTAAAGAGAATTTGACCAAATCTCCCATAAATTCCACATTTAGTTCTTCAACAAGGGATTCTCCCAATTTGCCACCAAGATTTCGTCTGCAGTAAAATGTAAACATATATAAAAGTTTGATTATCTACACAACATAGATGTTCAGACACCTTAAACATGTAAATGTAGAATTACATGCGATGTTGTTATAGAATGTTACATTTTTGTAAGAAATACTAATAGGAGTTATATCATGTGCTTAAGTTTGGCAGAAACCCCAACAGCATATCTGTTAACATTACTGGGTAACAGGATTTAGTAGTTTGTGAAATAATAAAAAAATGAAAATATTTGGCAACTTTTAATTCAATACTAGTTCTTCTGTTCAAATGAAAGAAGTTGTAAGCAATTAAAATTCTTTATTGTAGTTGTTGCCTTAAAATGGCAAATAATTGGTGCCAAACTCAAATCTGTAGTATCTTTTGGGGGGAGAGTGAGGGCATTCTCATGATTTAAAAAGATTAAATTTCTGGAAAAAAAAAAGACAAAATTTTCCAAAAAGTGTGAGTATTTCAAAGTTATGATATCGTAAAGAGAAGGGATTGGATAAAAAAGTCATTTGTTCAGTGTGGCATAAAGGATAAATGTCAATAAGCTTACACTTTATATAAGAAGCAGAGAAAAAAATCTAGACGATTAATCCCAATCAAAATTTAAATATTTTTTAGAGAGCCTGTCTAATTCTGTGCTAACTAAAACAGCAACTTTAGAGTTGTTATCTATATACTTTATATTTCTTGAAGACAATGTCTTCCCCAAAAGACTACTGGATCTGAAAACAGGCAACATGGCGGAAGATCGTTTAAAGATGCAAAAATAGTTTACTCTTCTGTATCAGAAGAGTTCACCCCCAGTTTTTTAATGAGAAGCTCATGCTGCTGTATATGTTTAAAATTTCGATTTCTATCAAGTTCGTCTTTTTCATCGATTTGACATGTCTTTAACTTGTTTCTACTATGTCCATGTGACTTCTCTACCTTCCTCTTGTTTAAATCGTCAGCAAAATTAATGTTAATGAGTATCAAACTTACATTTTTCTGACAGGCAGTTTACTAAATAGTTCTGGTACAGACTCCTGTGGTAGTACTGTCTGTTTGTTAGGTTTGTGGATACCACAAGCTAACTTAGCTAACATCTAAAACAAAAACCAGGATAGTGTAAGATAAATATCTCTCATGGGAATATCAATATATACCTGACTATTAACAATGGTGGATAAGATGTTTGCTCAATTTTTCAAAATTACCTTACAAAAAATTCTTTAAAGTTCTTACAAGAATTTTTTACACCTGTCATTGATAAACAGTTCATGTTTGGTCCAACTTGTCTGACTTTTACCTGTTCAAATTTATGGGAAAAAAGGTAAAAAATAACACAAAAAAGATTAAATATTGCATTGTGGCTATAAAACCAAAATACAAGACTAAATGTCTTAAAAGATAGCCAAATTATAAAGGGAAAATCAAACAAAACGTAGTCATTTAGTCTTGCAAAACATAACACAGGGAGGGTTGACATTAAGATTTGAGATTTCTATAACTTTAGGACAAGAAATTGTTCAAGTGATTAAATCAAGACTGTATTTACTCTTTCTTGGTCATCTGTTACTTTTGATAAGAACAGTTCCAGAATAAAATATGTATGTGCTCATATGTGGGGGTCTAGACCCTTTTAACTGTTAAATAGTTCTGTTGAGATCATTTTAAGAATGGTTGAGTAAAATTAATCCTCCTCCAGACATCTCCTCCTAAATTTACTGGTATTTGTTCCAAAAGCACCCTACCTAGAAAGTGTAACAAAATACCAAAGAAATATAAGGAAGATGCTAAACTCACATCTGACAACCAATGGAACAATCTAGGATTTAAACATTTTCTTGTCTCACAAGCAAGATCAGATTCTCCACATAAAACATTTTTTAAAAATAAGCACCCTGTTACTGAATTCTGTTTTGTGAACTCATTTGATAACACAAATATTCATCAATCTCAACAGTAATGATAACCTTATTATAAGAAATCCCAGCAGAGCATCTAAATCCAGTTTCTTCAAACACAGCAGCTCTCATTTCTTCACTGATCATAGCCCCTACAGCTAACTTCCTATCTAGCATGTTGTTCAAGTCATCACCTTCATATACATTTTCTAACCAGAACTTCAACCCCTGCATTCTGTCAACTTAATTAAAAAAAAAAAATTTGAAGTAAAAAATTATTATTGAATACAAGTAGATATACATAACACGTAACTAATTTTCACATTTTTAATGGAGGAACAGGAAATTATCTTGAGTAATACAAATTTGTAACGTGTTGGGAATTAAATAAAGCTCTTATGGAAATATCATTCATATTGGATTTTTCGATTGGCATATACAATGAAACCTGTCTAAACCCAATCTTGTGTGATTTTGATTCTTGTGAAAGAAAAAATTGTACCCTTATTGTCGGCCTTGTAAAGATCTATAAATCAGTTTTTGTATTTCCTTTGCAGGAGCAAGACATAGGAATAGTGTTTCTGGAAATAATAGCAGCTGCATCAACATCCAAAAATTATGAAAAAATGGTGATGCTTAGCTTAGTGGTACGCCAATATTATTTATAACACAGTGGCATCAATGAAGGTACAGAGCAAATCAACACTTAGTTGAAGGATTGTTTCCCAACCCACTTGATGGCTCTACCCCCTCAGTTATGCATGAAATACCACAAGTTTTTTGTAAACAGGTTTTACAGCCCCATCCAGTAGTCTTAGACACTTGATAATTAATATGGAGTTACAGCTATATAAGAACATGTACATCCGGATTCCACACCCACTTGATGGTCCTACTCCTTCAGTTATGCATGAGCAATCACTCTTAAGTTTTTCACAAGCAGTTTCTACAGAGCTAACCAGTAGTCCTAGCCACTTGATATTTGGTAAGGGGTTCCATCTCAGATTATCTCAAATCTGAAACTCATTTGATGGCCCTGAGCCCTCAGTTATGCAAGAGTGACCAATAAGTTCTTTACAAGCAGTCTCTACAGTTCCAACCTGTAGTCCTTGCTACTTGATATTTGGAATCGAGTTTTTATCAGAACATCCCAATTCCACACCCTTCTGATGCCACTCATCCTCTTTGTAACGCATGTGCTATCAAGTTAAGTTGTTTGCAAACAGTTTGTACTATAAGAATAAGAACTGATATGAGAAATTCACAATTTGGGATCAAAATGGACCCTTTATGCACCCTACCCTTTTTATCTCCCATACCAACTTCAATTAAATCCAATGAAGCTTTTCACAATTAATGAATCAGCTTGAATAACATGATAAATCTTTCAATCCACAAATAAGATATGTGTAATTTACCTTCTTTATCATGACCCACAACAAATGTATTCTGTAGCTGATCTGGTTCTGGTTTGATATCCAGCCGTCTCTTTACTTCCTCTGTCAGATCTATATAGGCTTCATCTATACTGGCTCTCTCAACACAATTACTGAACCTACTCAATACATTAATCACTTCTTTTCCTGCATCTCTAAATCTTAAAAATATGTAAAAAGTATGAAACTAAGACCCTTTTTTTACCCCAAACACTGTTGAAAAACTTACAAATTAATGCCAATTTAAAAGATTTACTGGTTTAATTCAGAATGTTTAAACAACCACTGTATCAGTTATGAAAATAAATTGCATGCAAACATATGTTATTGAACAGAGATAATCACACACTAGAATGCATTTCTAAAGTATACAAAGAAAAGAAAAATAAATAAGCTCAAAAGTCAAGGCTGAAAAAATCCTCTCCAAACACAAGGTTGAAAAAAAGAAGCTTAGAATATATAAAGCATACAAATTTTTCTCACCATGTTATTATCTATTTAAACTATTTGAAATGTTTGCAAGACAATGTTTTTATCATGTTTATGGTTACATCAATGAACTCATAAGAGGAGTTTTGTAAAATGTTAAAGATAAAATATTAGTTTTTGGTTAAACCAGTTTAACGTTTGTACACTTGAATACAGTTTTTAAAGTCAAACTGAGGTGCTTCACAAGCATGGCATGATATGACCGCAGCACGTTGACATGTGAATGGTGAACAATGATGTTTTGGGTAAGTGTGGACATAGTATTTTGTTGGACACAGTAATATGACTGAATAAGTGATCATTTGAACTCATATTATTTTTAAAACAGGTGTCACTTTCGTTAAATTTTTCATAATGAAACATTTGGAGAAAACCCCATCAAAATCAGATGAAAAATAAAATTTTTCCATACTATTCAAAATCAAATTCCCCCTGCCACTTTGATCCTTTTTTTTAGCTTGAAAACAGTAAGAGATGGAGAAAATCTGTTGACTTGCTACTGAAAGATTTTGGGAATCAAATGCAAAAAAAAAAGGATCAAATCCAGATGAAAAATGAAAATTTCTCATCTTCTGCAAAATCACATTTTTTAACCCTTTAGCCCCTTCAATACAAAAACCAGTAAATGCTACAAAAAATGCTTAAAGTAACTTTTGTGGCATTTTTCATGAAGAATCATTTGGAAAAAAACACCATCAAAATTGTATGAAAAATAAAAATTTTTCCATATTATATGCAATTGAATCCCCTCCCCACTTTGACCCCTTTTAGTTCGAAAACGGTAAAAGATAGAGAAAATCTGTTGAAATACTACTGAAAGCTCTTATTGAGAGGAATCAAATGCAAAAAAAACCCAATCAAAATCAGATGAACAATAAAAATTTCCATCTCCTGCAAAATTGCATTTTTAAAAACCTTTGATCCCTTACAAACCAAGGAGCCCGTGTTCGTTCAGCTGTCATACGGTTTCCAAAACAAAGTTTATATTAAAACCATTTCAATTAACTATGGTTTCAATAGCACAAGCAAGTTCGGCGGAGGCATCCATCTTGGTTAGCAGATGCCCAATACAGTTCTGAAAGGAACCCATCTAGGGACCATTTCACCAAAGATTGGTTCCAATGGAGTTAAGTTTCAGATGAGAAAATATTTTTATGAAGTCCTCCTAGGATCGTACGTCATTTAAATTTAAATTTGGGCCAAGGCAGCTGTCTTGGTTAGCGGATGTGGTCAACATACAAATTCTGAAAGAAGTTCTCCTGGGGACTATTTCAACAAAGTAAAGTGCCGATGTAGGAAGTAGATCCAGTCAAGAAGATTTTTTTCATAAATTTCTCATATGGACCTATGTTAAACTAAGTTCTGCTGGGGTGAGGTCATTGGACACAATTCTGAAAGAGACCCAACTAGGAATCATTCCACCAAAATTTGGTTCCAATTGAGCGAGTAGTTTCCAGGCTTTTTATTTTTTTCACGAATTTATTTCCCATAGGGTCCTATGTAAAAGTATGTTCAGCTGTGGAGGCCATCTTTGTTGGCAGGTGGGGTCATCCAACATAATTACGAAGGGGACCATTCCACCTTAATAAGATTCTATTTGCGCAAGCAGTTCAAGATAAAAAATATTTTTGCAAATTTCCCATAAGGTTTTATATAACATTTAGTTCGACTGGGGTGGCCATCTTTGTTGGAGGTTGGAAATGCCGGAGACAATTTTTGATGGAGGCCACCTTAGGATCAATTCAGTAAAGCTCATTAAAGATTAGTACAATAGATTCATTGGAGACGATTATTAAAATCCATCCCAACTTTTTGCTATTTTTATCCTGGAGCCCATTTTGTTTTTAGTTCAGATTCATTGGACACAATTTGAGTAAAGGACCACCCAAGGACCATTCCAGCCAAGTTTGGCTGCTAAGATTGGATCACTACTTTCAGAGGAGAAAATTTTTCAAATTTCATCCCCCTTTTTCCTATTTTTAGCCTGGTGGCCATCTTGAATCACGGATCCGGTCACTGAAAACAATTCTGAAAGAGGACCACCTAAGGATCATTTCAGAAAAGTTTGTGTAGATGAGCACATTAGTTTCAGAGGAGATGATTTATGAAATTCATCCCTCCTTTTTTCAATTTTTGGCCTCGAGGTCATTTTGTTTGGAGGTCAGAGTAATTGGACACAATTATAGTGAAGGACAACTCCAGCCCAGTTTGGCTAAGATAGGCTTAATACTTTCAGAGGAGAAAATTTTTCAAATTTCATCCCCCCTTTTTTTCTATTTTTAGCCTAGCGGCCATTTTGTTAGGAGGTCGGGGTCGTTGCACACAATTTTGACCACCCAACAACAATCCCACCAAAGTTTGGTCAAAATTAGTTGAGCGGTTTCAGAGGAGAAGATTGTTTTGTAATTGTGAACGGACGGACGACGGACGCCAAGTGATGAGAAAAGTTCACAATTCCTTTTAGGCCAGGTGAGCTTACCAGGGGGAGTTCGGGTGTTCCGGAAGGGTAAGCACTTCATGCTCCAATAGTGGCGCTCGTTTTGTAACTCATTATGGCAAAACACAGTGAAAATTCATTTGTCGGAATATTTATGTATTATCTGATTGGTTTATGTCTAACCCTTAAGCATAACCAACTTTATTAACCATCGATATATGTTAATTCTCTACTAAATGATTTGAACTACAACACCACATTTTAAACCCTGGAAATCTATTCGTCGAACGACTTCTGAGGTTAAATAATATAAAATGTATGAGAAAACGTAATTATATGAGGTATCAGGTTTAGGACTGAATGGTACCAGGTGCACCTTCACCTGGAATCTTGAAAACATGGTTATGACTACGATTCAGTTCAAACTGACCAAAAGCAGACATCAATCTGGAGAGGTCGTGATTCCGATAACACTTCTGAGATGCTATATATATGTGGAGACTTTAATTTTTAAGACACTTTACCTCAACAGAAACAAGTGAGCAAAATGATGTTTATACTTGGAATTAGTTTGTTTGTCTGCCAGGTAGGATAGTCTGAATTATTAGAAAAAGATGCCCCTCAATTGTCTTCATCATGCACTGACACTATACTTAATTTCATTACTACGTCTTAAAGCAAGCTTGCTACTTGTAACATGTATGCTTAATTGAGAGATTATTGTTGCTTAATTGACCGACTATTGTTACATTTGAAAATTTTCACATCTGAATTCTATGGCATTTACAGCTCGTCCTAGGTTTAGATATTTGTCCATTTTTAAGGACTTTAGGCAACTTGTAATTGATATATTTTGGGTTGCTGTCTCATAGACAGTCATTCTACATCCCCTTTTTCGATATCTGTAATTGTTTTTAAAACTTTTTAATCTTTTTAATTTTTAAATCTGAAGGTACATTTAATTGTAGATTATTCATATTTGTGACATACTTTATTGTTTTTAAGTAGTCTTTCCAATGGAAGAAAATTTTGTAAAACTCTTGTTTTCAAAAAATTTAAAACTACTTCTGCTGAAAATGAAAAAAGATATGGGGTAAATGTCAGAGAGATCTCAATCCATCCAACCACGAGAAAAACTGAGTGATTTACAAATTTATAGGGATCCACAAGGCCTTCAACAAGGGTGGAATACCTCTCCTTTTGAAAAGCTCTAAATCGCCCCAATAAAAAATCGTGTTTGCGTAAAAATACTGCTCTTATCAGAATATTATCAAAAAATGTAAATTTTAAAAAAGCATTAATTACAAAGACAAACCTAAATTGGAAAAGGAAAATGAGACATTTAAAATAAAGAACACTACTGTTCTGATTTTCATATATTGCCTAATTATTTTAAAACATTTTTTATCGTTTTACCTACCATTCAGACAGGATTTTTATTTATTTTTCCCCCAAATACACTGATATATTTGTAAGAATTTTATTGATATAATACCTACTCTAGGGCACATGCTTCCTTTCAGAATTTTATTGATATAGGGCTGCTGCTGATAAAAAAGCTTCTGAACTACTCATTTCTCGTGGACAGGTTGAAGTCATAACTCCAGAATTCTGGTCGCACTCAAATTTTGTTGACCGACACGAAAAATCCATTTTAAAAATGGCAGTGGATATCTTCCCAACTTCTTACTAAGGATTTGTTCCTATATCGATTGTGACTGAACAACGGCTTTAACTATTGGGTAACGTGAAGGGTGACACAGGAGAAGCTGTAGTTGCTTTCGCTTCCGGAGCATCTGAGTCCTTATTTTTGTAAGCCTCATGTTATCCAGCTTTAGTTTTTGGTGTAGTGTTATATGTACTTCGTCTGTCCGTCTTTTGTTTCATTGTGTTGGTCATAGTCTTGTCTGTTTTCTTAACGATTTCTGTTTGTCCATTTTGTATCAATGTGTATAAAGATTATATAATTTTCGTATAAATCATGCATCCGTAAAAACCGGCAAATATTTACATATAAAATGTTAAGAACACTTGTAATTTGACATCCATTTTGCATTATTTATTCTCTTCATTAAAGCTATAATTTACAAAGATACAAAGTAAAATTAAAATTGAGGAATAAAAAATAGCGGATGTGATATTATTGTCTATGACACAGTCGTCCAACAAATGATAGTGGAATCTAAACTTCTACATGTCCCATTATGGACTTTAACAATGAACTAGAGTCACAACTATAACGGGAGGTTTAAAAGGCCCCAACATTCTAGAGTAAAACCTATGTAAAGAGTTCAGACACTATCTCATGTGAACAAGCAGTAAAAATATACTAGTCAAAAAAAGAAACGTTACATCGGTTTTATATATATTTTTTAAAATCGCGTATCATTAATTTTTTAAATATATAAAAATTTGCTAGTTATGATATACTGCAATCAAATTTGATCGTTTCAATATGTTTGAAAATGGCGTTACGTCATCTTGAGAAAATGATGGTTTTTGACTAATTTCTAAATTTAGCTTTATCCCGCTGTGTTTGAATTGTTCTGAAGGTCAAAAATTGTGTCGTTGCATTCAGTAAACAAAAGGTGAATTTAAAAACGATAGA
>JAULBM010061791.1:0-10280 GCA_032357055.1 Geukensia granosissima | reverse complement strand
TTCTTAATTCATTTAGGTAATGGTTCTTTACGGACTTAACGATTGCTGTCTGCCCCTTTTTCATCTTGGAATTCATTTTGTTATCTTTTATGTTAATTGACATAACATTGATATCACGTTTTAGTCAAATATTATGAAGAAAATGTTTTAGTAGTATATGAAAAGGATTTCGTATAAACCAAAGAGGCAGACAGAAATCGTTAAGTTAGAAGACAGACAAGACAATGGCCAACAAAATGAAACAAAAGACAAACATAGAACTCACAGCACTACGCTAAAAACTAAAGTTGGAGTAACACGAACTCTACAAAAACCCGGTTGAGTTCATGTGCTCGGAAGGGTAAGAAACTCCTGTTCCACTAGTAGCCTCCGTCGTATTACTCAGTAGACAATGCCGGGAATAACCATTTGTAGTCACGACAGTGGGAAGATATCCTTTGTCATTTGAAAATTGAATATTTCGTACCAGTTAATGTCATTTTGTCAAAAGAATTCGAAGATACAGAAGACTTTAAACTTTCAGTTCAAACTTTAGACTGAAAAATTTTCAGCTTAATTAGGTCCTGAACATTTTTTCCATGGCTGCAGGAGATGAAAATATTCTACTACTAGTATCATATAATGTTGAATTATAAAAGTCTGCCCACTGGGTCGAATTTTCTTTGAAATTTAAAAGATAAAGAAATTTAAATGCCACAGTGTTATAGATTTTAAGAATAAGTTAACAATCATTCGATTTAACCTAAAATTACCAAAACTTTTATTTAGAAGAACACCATAATCAATATTTAGTTTGAAAAGATGAGATTATTTTATAAATTTAAATATATACTTTACTTAAGCTTCAACACATAACATGATTGTACATCTTAAATAACTATCTACCAATATTTCTTGAAATTTTCAATCATATCGTAATAGTTGAAGAAGACGGGATGGCTGTAACCAGATCCAATTGCTTGCTTATATATTGCTTTTTATATAAACTAATTAGTTCAGTAATGTTCTCCGTATTTTGTTTAAATTCATTTCTACGTGTTTATAAAAAATGAAAGCATATAGAAAAAAAGAAATATGTTTGATTTTCATTGTGACAGACATCCGAAACTAAAATTAAAAACATTTACAGCTTGCCACAAGCCGTCAATAACTGGCACATGAACGTACGTTGGAAAGCCACAATTTACATCTTTCCACTATTGTAATTTGTATCTCTGCCATATATTCCTAATTCTTTCTTTAGACCATATTCACATCCTACTTTTTTTAAAATCTCCGATGCAATATCTTATTTATTACCTTGTTGTACAGATATTTTAATGCAGTCATTCTCCGACATAAAAAAATCGAGATACGGTCCCATCTTGTCAATTGATTTTCTTCTATACCATCTTGTAATCTTTTCCCAGCACGTTATGGTTTTTTCAGAGGCCTCTGCAAAGTATAAACATATATCATTATTAATGCAAGATTTTCGAATGTGAAAAGTAATTTTGAAATAAAAAAGAATCCCTTAATTGAAAAGTCAAAAACTTTATCATCAGTATTTGTTTAATACCAATAAAAGCAAAAGCATATAGCTGGGTCGGATTAATGTCGAATCTTGATGTTTTGTAACTAGGACATATCTAAAGAAAATTTATACCAATTAATAAATAAATAAGCCAGGGCATGATGGGGATACTAAACTTTACATGATTTCAACCATATTTGGATGATTCCGTTATGTTTCTTATGCATGCTAAAAACCTTTTTTTCATCTGTGAATCGTACAATTTGTTCACAAGAATAATAAGATTATTAATTCATAACAATATCAATTGCATACCACATTAATTGATGCGACTTTTCTCTGCACAGCATATTTGAAATAATGTATCGCACACATTTATATTTGTGATTAAATTATTTCCACTACTATTGGAACTTGTTACAAATCGCAAAAAAGAAAAGTCGCTAATTGATTCATTATTTTCCACCTTTGTTTATTAGCAAACCAAGTGAAGATGTACGTTTTCATGTAAACCGTTTCATTTCATGAACAAATCTCTATTGCTGTTTTCTTGATGAAATGTGCTCTATATTTAGATAGATTGTGGAATGATTTAGGCTGGTAAAACAGATGGGCCGAAAAGAGTGTGATGATGCTAAGAACAGAAATAAATAACATTTTGTCCAGTAAGATAAGTAATACCAAACAAATACACATCACAAGTAAAAACACTGAAAAAAACTCGGTCACTGAAATGGTGATCAATTCCGGCTCTATTAATAGCAATGCCGTGTTTCGAATTCAAAACCCATAATTGCAAATTTGCAGTTGTCGCACTCTCAGTAATGGGTATTCTGATAATGTTTGACGTTTTGAATAAATGACACGTTAAAATAGTAGCTTTTAAATCTTCCTAACATCTTGAGGTCACTCCGCGTGTTTACCCGGTCGATGTTATTTGTTACATCAAGAAAAACAGCAGTTGGTATAATCGTCTGTGTGACAGCCATCTAAAAAAGTAGGTTCCATAATTTTATGTCGTTGGTTTCTCTAGTGTTTTCTGGTTTTGTCCGCAGCTTTCAAAATATGTTGATAAGCCCTTTTTGTAAGCGAAAGAATGAATCAATCAATATCTTTCTAAATGTCCTACATAAATATTTAAAAATTGCATCCATGCTTCATCGAATACATTTATTTTTACCCAAAATTTCTTTGTCACTAGATATCTTTATATCTTACCTTCTT
The DNA here is from genome assembly GCA_032357055.1 of Geukensia granosissima. NCBI lineage: Eukaryota > Metazoa > Mollusca > Bivalvia > Mytilida > Mytilidae > Geukensia > Geukensia granosissima. The sequence goes on along the minus strand of JAULBM010061791.1, from coordinate 7,543 downwards.
TGATCCTATGATCTGAGGTTATTGTAGCCTCATTTTTGGTGATGTCCTGATCAGACCCAATTAAACACAGGAAACTTGCATTATCAGGATTACGTTCCATATTTCGATGAGCATTTGAAAATTACTGAAAGACAAAATCATGACACAGGTTATGTTTTATAAAATATGTCATTATGAAAACTGCACAATTAAAATCTTGATTGTTTTCGTGTTGCAAGTATACCTTTATATGAAAAACTAGGCTTTTACTATTACATTCTACATTTAAATTATAATCTGTCAAGGATGTTGACACATTCAAATTACTTATTTATCTGGGTACCATCAGCAGTCAGGTTCACTAAATGATACCCCTCCCTTTCTCTTTTAAGTATGATTGAAAATTCCCAAATATATTTCTGGTCGAAACGTAAAAACGAGGTGCACAATAGTATCAAGAAGCAAAGAATTCCTAATAGTTTTATCTAATTCCATTTAATAGTTCTTGATTAGTAGCAAATGTAAGGTAAGGAGCTCCAACAGTATTATGGCAACGTCCATGTTACCATGACATACCCAAAGAATGTGTCTATGACATTTAAAGGCAGAATATCATAGACACAAAATCCAAAAAGAATTTCAACACAAAAGGCAAATCAACACTAAATGGAAAATTCAGTTTTTTAACTCAAGGATTCCGGAAACCGTGTTGTGGATGCAATATTTTACAAATAATTTTTTGACGGGCATTTGGTAAAAATGTTGCTTGTTTCTTAAATATGAAGGCACGAATTAGACGACGCAAATACAAAAACAAACAACTTTTTCGAATAGAAGGAAAACACAAGAGTTCTTCAGCAAAAAAAGAAGAAAAAACGTAATTTGAATTATATTTGAATTTATTCTCGGCGTTAGCGAAATCTCTTTGGAATGGCATAGTAAATGTTAAACACTTGATAGAAAGCTAGTTGTTATAATAGGTGATATCACATATGTTTATCATAAAAAGAATGAGTTTCTAGTTTATTTCTTAAACGATTTCATGATTTTAGATCCTTAAAGATGCAAAAAATTTCGTTTGAGGAATGATGTAGCATTTGTGGTTCCTATGAACTTTTGCTTTATGCAAGTCCTATTCCCAAGTAAAACGAACTAGATTAAGTGACGGGCAAACCTGGTGATGAACTACAGAGACAATTCTGTTGTTGAAATTTTGTTTCTGGCTCATTTTCGCATTTAAACAATACATATGACATTTTTAGTATTTGCAGTGGTGCATCAATTCATCTTGTGTTAGGCAATGGAAAAAATTCTTTACGACAAAAAAGGTTTAATTTTTAATTTTTTGAAGCTTACAATTTATGTTTGATTGGATACGGGTACCTCAGTTTACTATGAGGTATTCCTGTTTTTTGGTTTTTATGCTGCTGATGAAAAGATTGACCTTTATTCACGTGTCCAAAATAACGAAATGCACAATATTTGTACAAGATGGATGTACATATATTTTTTTCGTTCATGTGTAGTAACATTCTTGTCAACTCCAACTGGAGTACATATCATCCGATTGAGATTTCCATCAATTGTAACTAGCCACGGCCTTGACTATGACTAACACAATGGTGCCACTCTTGGAGAAGGGGCTGCTTATAGGTGTTCTGGAGTAATAGAGCTGCAAGGACTCTGCCTGTTCATGCATTTATTTTTGTGTTCTGTTCTATGTTATTGTCTTTTGTCTCTATTTTTCTATGGTATCTTATTTCGTTTGACCTAACTGTTATTGTTTGCCCATACGGTATCTTTGATTTATATTTTATGTTCGGTATGCATTTTTCTATAAACAAATTCCTTTTTATTCTCATTCTCTTCTAAAGGCAGGTCTGCTTGATATGACCGTTACTTAAACGGAATCTGGATAAACATCCTGATCTGAAATAATTATTTGTTCCCTTACGTTTCGTTTGCTTTCTCTATATACGATTTAACGAAGTGTAGTTTTCGCCCATTTAACATCTTGTATGTGATTTAATCGTGTTATTCATGGTATCAGACTTGTTGCTGTTGGCAACAAGCTGTATGATCGTTAAAATTGCAGGCAAATATTTTTAAAATAAAAAAAGGGTTGCTGTTCCTAATAAGTATAAAGTGGAGAATACCAATATTAATGATCAAAATTGCAAAGTTAAAAGAGACAAGACAACTTTGGAGCAAACTAAAAGATAAAACGAAAACAAAAGAAACAAAGGCTTGGAATCCATTACAAAACATTGATTGCGATCAGGTGCTCTAGGATAGTAAGAATCCCCTGTCTTGCAATATCCATTGTGGAATCCTTAAACTCTAATCCGGGTATAAGTCAATTGGAAAAGTATCTTCAAAGCCTGTTTTGAAATTTTTTATGCATAATTAGAACGAGAGAATATTTATGAATGAAACCCTCATTGTACAAGACTGAAACGCTGAGCTGGACTACTACAACAGTCCACAGGAAGACATATCACTTTACCCAGACAGATGTTTTTGACTCTGGGTCAACCAGTCTGTAACAATATTGTAACATTTTTTTTACTCCCTTCTACATAATCAGTTACCAAAGGCGTGACGCATTGTACATATGTGTTTACTGATTAGTAATTAGATAGAGTATACGTTTGTGTGCCGATATTAGTATTTTTCATTATTAATGTCAGTTCACAAAGTCGTATTAATTGGATCAAATGATAACCGAACGACACATGGTAAAGGGGGGCTGTCTCTGACATGTAATAACTGCAAAAAAAAAAATCAATTGACTGTACATCGTGTGATGTAGACAGCGAATGGACTTGCCACGTCAGATGCATTGACAAACAATGAACATGTTTTAATATTTGATTGAGTTTGGATTTATGAGTTTCGATATAATCGTGACTTAATTTGACGTTAACATTGGACTTTTAAAATAGACATACACTCAAAGCAAAAAAAAAAAAAAAACAACAAAACAAAAAAACAACAAAACAAAACAAAACTACACAAAGGTTAATGAGACTCTACAGGAGCAAAACTAACGCTGACTTCATCTTTTGACATTTGTCGTGCAAATCAGACAACTATCCTGTTTATGAAAGAAATTTCACAATAGTCCAACTTAAGCCGTGTCGTTTTGTTTATTTATTTTGCGTCAGGTCAAATTTTCAAAACCTACCCGCCCGTCCGCACGAAAAACACAACGGTAGTGCTATGTTTTGTGGGATTTTGAGATAATTCTTCTCAATACTGCAATGTATACAGATTATTTTCTGTGTTTGCTTTTGACATCAAAAGGCTTACAACCTACCCGCACGCAGACGCAAAACAAAGAAAAACACAACTTTGACCTTAATAGACAAAAAGAAATTACGAGAATAAATTTCCGTCGAACCAGCGACAAGAACTAACACCAAAAATTGATTGTAAATACTATGGAAGACAACACAATCAATAATGAGAAGCTTGCCCAGTGTGGGGAATGACGTGTATGAACAGTGGTAAACGGAATCATTTCAGGAAAAACGAAATCTGGACCAAACAAAGAAAAGCCCAAACACAGAAGAAATACGCTACTTTACTTTGTCATCCGAAAACGAAGAATATATGTTCGTAATGGAGGATGTTAACTCAGGTGAACTCAAAAGATAAATGTAATCATGAACATTTTGAATCAATCAATTAAATTTCAACTTGAGTGGGTCTACCGAAGATGAACTTCCGGTAAAGAAGTACAAGATATTGTTCATTTACAAAGGCCTTAAGCAACTACAACCAACAATGCAAACACTCGTTATGTACAGCAAGGTTGAACTAATCTGGTAGGAAAAAGGAAAATTAAAGTGACTAATCCGACAAAAAGGAATTTGTACAGCTTAGAATTCATTATCGTAAACGCAAATGTTCAACCAATCTTAGGATCAGAGGCAATTCAGCAAATTAAACTAATTTCAGTCTCAAAACGAAACGTGAATAAATTGAACAAAGTATAGAAAGTCCTTTTGGACTACCGACACTTCAAATTTGATTTCCGGATGTTTTCTATAGAGATGGAAAACTTCCTGGCAAGTTACACTTAGACATTGATAAAAGCGTACCACCGGTCAATCATGCGACTAAAAAATTACCCGTTGTGATCAAAGACAAGGTGAAGATTTACATTGACTCCTTGTGTGAAAGAGAATAACTAACTTAATTCGATGTTCCGACCAATTTGATTTTGTCAATGGTAATCGTAACCAAGCTTTCTGGAAAGATTAGACTGTGTATAGACCCAAAGCCACTTATTTGTACGTTCAACAGAAATCACTATCCAAGTCCAATAATAGACCATCTGCTACCCGACTTCGAAAATGCCAAACTGTTCACCATAGCGAGCGTTGCAAATGGATTTTGGCATGTCGAATAAGTGGAAAAATCGAGTTTCTTGACAACGTGTAGTAGTCTTTAGGGACGTTAGCTTTAGAAGAGAATTCCTTTTGGCATATCTCCAGCTCCTGAGGAATTTCATCGTCGAATGGATGCAACCCTTGAAGGACTTTCAAGAGTTCGAGTGGTACATGATTATATGTTGATTTTTGGATGTGGAAAGAACGAAAAGGAAGTGGAGATCAACAATGATATAAACATACTAGCGTTGATGAAGCGTTGCCGCTAAAAAGCATAAAGCTAAACAAAACCAAATTCAAATTGAAACTGAAAGAAGTTACCTAAATGGGCCATCGGATTACATCCGAAGGTCTCAAAATCGATCCCGTAAAGGTGAGAGGTATTACTGGAATGCAAGAAACGAAAGACTTCCAAGCAAGGCATAGACTTCTAGAAATGGTTACTTAGGTGTAGAAATTCGTACCATGCCTACCGAGATCACTGCTCCGTCAAGAGAGTTGTTGAATAGCGAGAATGATTTTCAATGGGATCCGCATGTTCATGCGCTTTAGACAAGATAAAAGAACATTTTATCGAACACTCCAGTACTGCGATATTGTCCCAAGAAAGAAAGAAACTGTTCTTAAGTTTGACGCTTCGAAAAAATGACTGTGAGCGTGCCTCGCGCAAGAAGGTCAACCAATCTGTTATGCTTCAAAAACATAGAGGAGAGTCATACCACACATCATGCGAAAATATAGCTCAAGGTCCCCCGCCTTTTAGTTTTTTAATGGAAGAGCTTATTAGTAAATGAATGTTTAAAGATATATATACCTGTAATGAATAATGGTAACTTATGTTGCATAGTTAACAATGAATCATTTTCATAAAACCCAATCAAAATCCAAAATCCCAAAATTATGTTTTCGGCCACTTTGGCCCCAATTATCTCGAAAACAATAAGAGATAGCAAAAATCTGATGGTATACCTTTCAAGTCTTTCCTTGAGACGGATGCAATGAAAAAATCCCATCGAATTGGATAAAAAATAAAAATTTTCCATACAGCACAAAATGACGCTTTGCAGCACCCTTTGACCCCTTGCATCTGGAAAAAGGTAAGATATACAAAATTAATGCTCGCGATAACTTTTTTTGCATTTTTCACAAGGAATCATTTGCAGCAGACCCTATTAAAATTCGATGTGAAATAAAAAATCGAAAAATTGCGTTTTTTCGGCCACTTTGATCCCAATTATCTCACAAACGGTAAGAGATAGCAAAAATCCGTTGGCATATCTATCAAAATCTATCTTTTCAGACCCTTTTGGCCCCTTATATCATGAAAACGGTTAGATATAGAAAAGATGTTTGGGATTTTCTTGCATTTTTTACAAGAAATTATTTGCAAAAACCCCCATCAAAATCCAATGAGAATTAAAAAAGGTTTCTATTTTTTCCGACGAAAAAAATATTTTCAGCTGAAGTGTCCTTGACCTTTGACCTACTGACTCAAAATATATGGGATTCTTTCAATCATTTATGCCTTCATGTGATATAAATTTCGTTGAAATCAGGTAAGGCAAACTCAAGTTAGAGTCTGGAAACGATAATTTTCCGAAACAAATTAATGACCTAGACCGTTGACCTATTGACCTTAAAATCAATAGGATTCTTTCCCTTTCATATTCCTACCAACTATATAAGTTTGGTTTAAATTAGGCAAGCAGATCTCAAGTTAGAGTCTTGAAACGAAATGCGGAATGACGGAACCCCGAATTCTATAGTTCCCGGCTTTCGCGAAAGGCGGGGGACAAAAAGATGACGGATAGAGCTCATTTAAATGACATGGGTATACAAGGAAGAGCGAGATAAAATCTCTATTTGCCATACATGAACTCAGATTTTTAAAACTACATTAAGGACAGTTGTAGTACCTACAACAAGGAGCAACAGAAAGAAACTCTACTTAGTCGCAAGATTTAATTCGGTGACAGAAAATTAGTTGTGATCTTGTCAAGTTCGACCAACAAGATTTTATGATGACTGTTAATTGTTATTCAGAGTATTTCGAGATAGATCATATCAACAATAAAAAAGGAAGGGAACTGATTAAGAATTTAAAAGTAACTGTGCCAGATATGGCTTCCGAATGAGTCTAACAATGGACCACCTTTCAATGGTTCCGAATTTAAGGAATATTCGCTATGAAATACGAATTCAATCATACAACTAGTTCACCGGTTTACCCACAATCAAATGGCAATGTTGAAAATGCGATTAAGACTGCTAAAAGACTTATGATTAAATCGCAAAAAAGATCTATAGTTAGCGCTTTTTGATCTTTGTCATAGGCAGTGGCCTTTGTCCATTTCTCCGAACTTTCATCATCCCATATACGAACTACATTCCTAGATTTAAGTCCAGTTTTGTCGTAAGTACATCTTATGTGGTAGAATTGTTGATTTGCTTTCTTTTGTTTCTTGTTACGTACTAAGTCATAGTTTTCAGTATTTTCGCTGATGTTCTACTCCTAATTCATCCAGACATTCATTGTGTTGGTAAACTCAAAACCTTCGGTTGGCGTATTTCTGCAATCAATATTATGTCCGTCGTAATCTATTTCCTGTTTTACAAACTCTTAAAATGATAGGCACAATTGTCACTGCGAATTCAAGAGTGAAAAAAAAAGAGAAAACGGTCACTTTTTGGTCAAAATTGATTAAACATTAATTGTTTTCTATTATTTTCCTACGAAAAACATAAATTAGTATGTTAATTTTACTGAAAAATTTGAAAATACACCAACGAAGGATGTCTTAATGGTTTTTGTAGGGTTCGTGTTACTCCAGCTTTAGTTTTCAGTGTAATGTTGTGTGTTCTATGTTTATCGTTCGTTTCATTTTGTTGTCCATGGTCTTATCTTTCTTCCGACTTAACGATTTCTGTCTGCCCCTTTGGTATCTTCGAATTCCTTTTACTACCACTGGGTCGATGTCTGCTGGTGGACAATTTGTCCCCGATGTCATCAACCGCCCAGTAGCATAACTATGCGTGAAACTTAGAAGATCACAAAGATACTGGCTCGGACGTCGCCCAGTATAAAAGGGTCCGGACCAGACGACATCACGGACACGGTGCCGTCTGGAAACTCAGGTGTCCCTGTATCACCCAACACGACTTCCACC
>JAULBM010061780.1:0-10280 GCA_032357055.1 Geukensia granosissima | reverse complement strand
CGACGACGCCGACGACGACGACGACGACAGCATCATACCATAATACGACCGCAAATTTTTGCGGTCGTATAAAAAGTGAGGGAGGGCCATCAAAGAAGGAAAATGCAAGCAAACACTTGGTAGAGGAATAGATGAGCAGACAGGAGGAGGGGCCATTACAGAACCCAGAGGCTCTCAGGAGCATGTATCACTCACCCGATAGAGAATCCACACCGAATCTCGCCATTGTTGTACAAAATTTTGGCTTTGGCAACCAGCTTCATTGACAGACAGGAATGCAGAACATGAATCAGAGAAAAATATTTTTAAATGAATTTCCCATAGAGACCTATGTTAAACAAAGTTTGGCTGTGGCAGGCATCTATGTTGGTGAGTTGGACACATTTTGTTTGTTAAAGGATCATTCCACCAAAGTATGGTTGCATTGGCTTTGTAGCTTCCAACAAGAAGAAATTTTGAACAACAGCACTCCTTTTCTATTTTTAGTAACAGCGGCCATCTTTGAAGGTGGACTTGGATGCTGGAAATAATTTTGAAAGGGGAATATTCCACCAAAGTTTAAAATAAATAGGCAAACTTCAAAGTGGATTCAGAAGAGAAGTTTTTTTTGTAATTGTTAACAGACAGACAGACAACAGATGCTAAAAGATGACAAAAGCTCACATGGTCTTTAAGAAGGAAGATGGGAACATTAGAGGTTAGGGAGGGTATTCCTATTCCAAGCTTTAACTGCATCATGGTATCAGTTGATTGCTAAAAAAAAGGTGTACAAAAGCTTTATCAAAGTAAGGTTTAAAAACAGCATGTACATGTATATTTAAAGTAATCAATCTAGTTGATGACTATTTACTGACCAAGCAAGAATGACTTTATGTTAACTTAATGCAAATTTTATCACAAGTTGGCAAATCAATTAAATCAATTGAATTGTTATCAGACTTGAAATGACAGAACTTGCACCACAGTACATTATAAATGATCCAAAAACATTTGATTTCTCATAAAATTCTCACGATTTGATAAACACTTTCTCCTAAGTTTGGATTCACCATGTGGAATTCTTGCATCAAAGATTCTACGAAAATCATCAAACGTAATGTAAGTTTTTATGTTCAGAAAAAAATTTCCTTCCACATGTTAATTTGTCTTAAAAGATTTTAATGGTGATTTTAGTTGAATGTGATTTTCTACAGCTAGAGAAGTTTAGGTCATCAGGTAGGGTACAGTTAATCTAGTTTTACATTTTCCAAATGTCTGTAGCTAAGTTGGTTCAACTTTTATTCCAGTTTGAAACGAAATGAAACTAGGTAAAATGTCTATGAGACACTTTAGTTGTGCAATCAACAGGAGGTTTTTGAAAAATGGACCCAAATGTAAAAATGTAGGCTGAATTGGGCCAAATATACTTAATGGCAACAATACTGGAATATAACAAAAAATATGAGATATCAATTTGACATAGATTTTATAAATGAAAAAACCTTATTAATTCAAATATTTGCTTTGTTTATATAGTTACTATCATATACATCTGCAATAGGGCAACACAAAGCATCAGTACCCCCCTCACAGTGTAAAAATTTGACCCAGTGAATTTGATCTTTGACCTAGTGTGACCTTGAAAATCATTAGCAGTCCACATTTTTCTAAGGGCTAAGTATGTACCAAAGTGAGTCAAAATCCATAGAAGGATTTGATTCTTGAATATTACCAAGGGTATTAGAGAAATGTTAGACAATAGTATCACTACATCTATTGCAATAGAGATGGCCAAGGGATGGTCTATTGTTATGCATTGTACCACTTGTATAATTCATTGCAAAACTGAACAAATATGCCTTTCAATTAGTGTAAAATTTTGTCATATTGCAAGTCTGTCAGACATCTGTAGTAATGAAAATAATGCTGATATATAATCAGAAGTCTGAGATACAGACAGAACAGTCAGTCAGGCTTTACATTTAGGTGAGTAGCATACTACTGTTGAACTGTATCATACTCATACATGTACCTGCAAGAGGTCTCCTGCTATTCACAATGGAAAAGCAGGTGATTTAGGACAACTTTTTCAGCTGAAAATTGTGGTAAACACAAAAGGCAAACATATGATCAATTCTTTTAACATGTTAAATATTGTACTTTGCTTACAGATGTAATATAAACCTTTACATATGCTTTTAAATTTGCTTTGATATATTGTAAAAGCTTTTTTAGCTTTTTCATAGTTGCCAACCTTGACACTGGAAAATCATGTCATGACCTGCTTTGGTGTTTAAAAAACAGGTGTTAATGTGTGACATGAAATGTCCACTGTCAAATTTTTGTAGCATAATGATTCATACTATGAAAGAATATTGCAATAGTGAAATATCAGATGAAAAATTCATGTTATTAGAGTATTTTTGACAACAGAATGTAAACACAGTCTTAACATGATCACTCAACATGGATAGTAGGTCAAAGTGATCTAATTGTGCTACTATACATGTCAGAAGATTGTACTGCTAAAATGTCATAAATCAATTTTTGACAAATAGAGATGAACACAAATCCATCAAAAAAAAAGATGAGGGGGTCAGAATCAAATAAGGAAATACAGACAGGCAAAGTTTATGTGTGTGGGGGTCATGGTAACAGATCACACCTGTATTCTAGAGCTGTCATGGCTTCACAGGTGAAATATTTAACAAAGATTCTAACAGAAAAAATTTGTTCATGGACCACATTTAAAATTCCTCATCATTCTTGAGTCATGTGAGTTTTTCCCCACTTATTCTGGCTGATTAAATTTTTTTTTTTTGGTTTGCTTTCAGATTAAGCACTTAACAAAAAATGGCCACAGTGTACCCTGTCACATCATGCTTAAACCCTTTTTTACGAACATGATCCATTAGTAAAATATACTATTTACTTTGAATAATTTAAAAGTGCAATTGGTGAAAGGGAATGTCCTAGGCTTATCTAAAAGTACCATTACTTTTTTTGACCCTGTAAAATAAATCTTAACACAGGGTTTATTTAATATTTATACAAATTATCTCTCTATCATAGTGTGCTTATCTCCACTTAAATGACATTGAAGCATACATTAAATAAATACACAACTCAGGATACAGTTCTAACAAATAAACTTGTACAAACTCAAAATATACATATTTGAAATGTATATTATGACATGCCCTTAAGTACTTCAATCTTTCATCATGTTCATTTCATGTTTATAAAGATCTCCAAATCTAAACATCAAGCTAGATAAGATCAGTGAAGCTTGTAATTTTATTAATAATAAATGGACAGCTAGTGGAATATTCTGACAGCCAGTGTATGCAGGATGTTGCCGAAAATTATTCTTGCACTTATCCAATGTCAAATTGTAAGTTTTATGTTAAATATTTGGTTTACATTGAATTAATTAATTTATTAATGTAAAATTTTCATTTTTTTCATTTTTGAAGGGTTTAAATGAAACATTTGAATGATTCTGCAATAAATTTTTTGTTATATTTCGATAAAATGCCTAGCACGATAGGGAATCAGATGTGTCTTCAGGTTAAACAAAACACCTGTTGACCGAAGATCTAATCCCTAACTGTATATATATATAAAAATAGGAGATGTGGCATGACTGTCCATGAGACAGCCACCCAACAAATGACAGTAGAATTTAAACTTCTATAGGTCCCATTCAGGCCTTCAACAATGAACCAGAGTCCATACCATAATGGAAGCTGTAAAAGGCCCCGTAATACAAAATGTGAAAATATATATAAAACACGACAATCGACCTAATCTAATGCAAAAAGGGTGAACAAATAACATAAATGTATGTCATTATTTAGAGGTGTACCAGATACTAATGTCCAAATGTAATAGAGAATCTCTTCTCGCAGTGTATTCTGTGCCATTGGATAAAGGATATCATTGATTGATTGATTGGATGGTGCTTAATATCCAGCAGCAAAAATTTCATGCACATTCAGGACAAGAGCATATTAATGAGAAATATCAATGATGTATGAACCCTCCTTTGTACTAGACTGACATGCTGATCCGGATTTGAAAGCAACAGTCGGCAGGAAGAGATGCCACTTTATCAAGACACATTATTCTAACTCTTGGCTGGACAGTTTTGCTCTTACTCTGAAATGCTGTATGCTTAGTGGAGAAGCAGCAAATACCAATTTTAATGTCTTTGGTTTGACATGGCCGGGGGTCAAACCCATGACCTTCCACACTTGAGGCGAGCACCCTAACCATTACACCACCTAGGCGGTCTAATATATACTAATGTGAATGTTGCATGAATGTTTCTAACAAGAATTTCATTGCTTTCATTAATAGCTGGAAGCTGGTGAATTACGTCAGGAATTGTTGTAAGTTTTCTGGCTCTTTAATTTTTAAGTCAGTTTTTTTTTAAACTTGAAAATTTTGATTTATCCAGAAGTTTCAATGAGATGATGCATATCTACACATTGTGTCTCTGGTTCGTGTAAAGTTACATTATAATCAATGAAATTATTTAGCTTACAAGATATGTTGACAGACGAAAGGACAGACAGGGTAATTCCTCTATGTGTTAAAACTTTGTTTGCAGGGGTATAATAATAAAAACGTAAATAAAAATTGCCCTAAAAGATTAGGTGGGAAGGGATGAGAAAATAATCATTAACTTGACCAGACAATTAGGCCTGGGTGGCAGGGTGGTCAAGATGGTTCATCCAAATTTTTATTTCAGTCCACTACAGGTTCTTGTCCCTTAATTAAATATACCACAAAATTTGGGTGCACTCAACTGGCATTGCAAAAGATAAAATTTATCAGCTATGAGTGTTTTTCATCAGTTTACTGTACCAATATTTGGCACAATTTATTTCCCTGACTTGATATTGACAATCCCGTACAACAGACATATGAGAATACAGTCTGGGAACTTCAAGACTAATTTGACAGACAAATGTCCATTTAATCTTTTTTACTTCTCCTTTTTCATCAATACGTTTCCAACTGGGTCAGCTTATTTTTATTTTTATAAAAACAGTAATTATTGTATTAGTCAATGTCGAGAAGGAATATCATCACAATAATTTCGGAAGGCCTTCAGGTAACTTGTTTGTTCATGAAAGAGTTATACCACCCTACCCATGACATTCCTGAGTTGGAAGGCTGTCTCAGGGACAATCTTGCCACATCTCCTATTTTAATACTGTTGAAGTAAATAATTTACAATTTTTGGATTGATATCTCATAGACAATCATACCAGCCTAACAAAGGGCGATACCAGGGAGGGGCCCAAGAATGCTTGGGCCCCCAATTTTTTAAATGCACTGATGATTTTAGCACTTGTTTTGCATGCAAGTGAGTATCTATTGATGTATTGGAGGGTCCCCTTTCGCAAAAGTCAGATCCAATTATGTATGAGTATGTGTTTGCAAGTGCATACCACATCTCATTTTTCTATATTGTAAAATTAATTTTTCTCAAGAACAATTAACTTTAAAATTTTTACATCTTGAACAATTTATTGACAAGTACATTAACGGTTACCATGCTTACCTTTATGTCTCAGTTGCTCAGCAATGGTTTTCTATTCATAACTACTGACAAATATCATCAGGTAGGCAACTTCTTGTAAGGCAAATAGTCAACTTCTTGTGTAGGCAAGTAGGCAACTTCTATTTTAGGCAAGAAGGCAACTTTTTGTGTAGGCAAGTAGTCAACTTCTTGTAAAGGCAAGTGGGAAACTTTTTGAATGGGCAGGTATTCAAATTCTTATGTAGGCAACTTTTCTTAACTTGTATGAGTAGTCACCTAATGTAAGCTGCACAATTCAACTTGTAGATCACTCTCTAAATTTTTCTAACTTTCTCTATTTTAAATGATTAATTGCTCTGAAAAAAAATATGCCTATTAATCAACATAAAAATAAGGATATGAAATATATGCTGAAAAGACAACAACTATTGACCATAACTATTTACAAATTTATCTTTTTTCAGTTGGAAAAATACAAACTTTTCTGGTTTAATATCATTACCAATAGTCAAAAAATGCCCAGAGGATGGAGGGGGTCCTTTGAACAAATAAGTTCTGCAATGACAGGTAAAATTGTTTAGAAGTTTGAGGGGCTGGTATTTGAGGGATATTTTTACCTAAGTTAAATCTGGATTATTAACACTGGATGGTTTTTTTCATAGAAATTATCTGGTATGCAACAGAACTTGTTTCAAAGTGGGTTCAAACTGTGACTTTGGGAAAATTTGGTTCACCCCCCCCCCCCCTCCACACCACCACCTTTTATTAGTAAAGTCTAGATCTACCACTGCTAATTCAAAGTCATGATGACATTTGGTGTATTACAGCTGGAAATTAACAACAAAGGATTACATAAATAACTCCCCCTTCCTCTCATTTGCCCTAAATACACTAAACAAAGAGAGATAAGAAATTCTAAAAAGATTCAAATTTACTGTATGTAAAAATGATTAGGTTCTGATAATAGTTGATTTCAATGGAAATTTGCCAAATGGTTCCATCTGTATAATGTTGGAAACCTTAATATAATGTAACACGACACCTTGTTTCTTATACAAATTGAAACTTAATGTTTGAAAAATAAACCACTTGTGTAAACTAACATCTGTAATTTTTCTAATAGCCGGAAATACAAACAAAAACTTCAAGAATAGAAAATCTTAGTTCGCATTACTGAAAGTCTCTGTGAATTCAATTTTATCTATTATAGCCCTATACAATCAGACCATTAAAACATTATAAAGAAACAAAAAATATGTCTCTTAGTACACATTAATAAAACCCTGTGTAGATGCAATTTTATCTATTATTAAATGGTTTATGTTTGTAAACATTACATACCTATATAGATTTTAGCAGCTGCACCTTTAGCATGTGTTATATAAAAGATTTCTCTGCATTTACTGTTGGTATAATGGTTGTTTATAAATCATTTGTTGAACTCTTATTAAATTTGCCCTTGTTATATACTAACTTTTAACTTAATTTCAAACATTCACTAGCATGACTAGACTGAAATATTTTGGACTATAAATTTAAGACTGCCCATCCCAACCCTGCATAGTTTCTGCCTACGCCCTCAAACCGTGTTTTTTAAAGTTAAGATCGGCAATTTTCACCAAAAAACTTCTTATAATTGAAATTTTGTTCCCATCTATTATTTTAATTACCTCTTCCCAACCCCTAAATGAACCAATCAACTCTTTCAATTAACTGACCAAAAAATATCTTTCCGCATTATTTTCTAAAAATTGAAACAACATCTCATTGATAGCAAACCTCTATTTCTACCCTATAATGTTTTTTATTTTATCTTTTAAGTAAACAAACCCCATGCCCTTTTTGAAAATTTTTCTTTGTCCATCCCTGCACAGACATAAAAGAAATCTATTATAGATAGTTAATTGGAAGTTATGACTATGAGTCACAATTATGGCATTAAAAATCGAACAGTTTGCCAAATACTTGTTCTATCTACGATTTGCTCCAACTGTCTGACTTAATTAGAGGTAATCATTGTTTACTTCTTTTGTTAACGATGATCGATGTTTTGAGATTTCTACTTAATTAAAATTTGACAAAAACAGAAAAGGTTAAGTACTTTGTCTATTTCTGTTCTGGGTTTGAATAATGATTTTCTTTTCTGACAGAGACTTCCTCTACTTTCTGATAAAACTGTTAATTTCATGTCAGAGCTTTGAAAATAAAAAATTTACTAACAAAGGAAGTAATATCATATCATACCATCTTCCTATCACATGTATCTTACAAAACCAATCTCTTTGAAAAAATTACCTTGAAGAGAAAAACTAAGCCCATCTTAAAGCTTACAACCTAAAAAGTAATTTTTTATATTTTTTTCCATTTTTGGGAGTTTAAACATGGTCAAAACTAGAAAAAAACAATTCCAAAATCTTGTGTGTTCTAATACTATAAAGTCCTATAAAACAAAACTCAAAATTTAAAATATATAATCCTACCTTCAACACTTGCCTAGATTTTGTCTTAGTAAACAAAGAAATTCCACAGCTGATTTTTGAAGCACGCAGTTCCAGTCACATGGCACTGTTGATGTTTTGAAATCTGATAGCTGTCTAAACCAATCAAGTAAAATCATGGGATATCTCACAACATCCAGAGGTTGAACTGCACTCATTGCTACAGACAGGGGGCATCTCAAAACATCAACAGCAAACTGCACCATACCAGCATCTACTGCAGAAAAAATTTTTTTTATAATAAATTTTTTAAAAAGTAATATAAACTATAAATGATAAAGCTATCTGATAAACATTTGTTCATCAGAAATTTCTATTCCTAAACATGGCTTCTATAGACATTTTTTCAATACTGAACTTTCAAAACATAGGTATCAGGTGCAGATTTCAAAAACAGACCCCAATCGTTTTCATTATCAAATCAATTGTACAGCTATGATTTGGAAACCAGTACTTCTAAATTCTTCAAGCCTAAATTAAAATTTGTAGATATTTTTTCCTTATTTGTAGAGAAAAACACTGTTTTTTTACCTGACACTTGAAGCATCCAAAATTATATCCCTTCCCAAATCTCAAACCATGCAAAGATTGTACAAATAAAAATTATCATCAAAATCATGCATGATACTATCAAAGTTGCAAAAGAATAATATCCAAGAATCAGATTTTGCCAAAAATTTAAAAGTCAGTGTAACTGTTTCAGTGATCGCGAAATGTAAAAATTTTTACAGGACATTCAGTCTGGTAATTTAAGAAACTTTACCAGACCGAACCATCTTTTACCAGACCGAAAATAATTTCTTTATTAAACGATAACAAGGTAGTGGATAGAGGGCGCCACGTGCACTGAAATTTCAGAGTCACCAACGGAGAAGACATCGGACATTCCGTCCGGAAATATATCAAAGTTTACCGGACCGGAAGTGACATTACCGGACATGTCCGTCTGTCTGACGATATTTCTTTTTCACTGCTGTTTGGATGAGATAATGAGTTCAAGAGTTATGTTCTGAAACCACATTTTTCCATAAATTTTGGTTTATTTATAGTTGTTGTGACCTTAACCTTTGACTTTCTCAGAGGGTATAATTCATCTATGTAATCAATAATATCTGTTTATATTACAAGTCATTATCCAGAAATCACTATTTTGGTCTTTGTAGTTTCTATGACCTTAACCTTTGACCTAGTGACCCTAAAATCAGTAGGCGTCCCCCTCTTCCCATTGGGGACAATTCAATCTGTTCATATTTATAAATAAATGAACGTAAATTCACATTTCTTTAAGGATATTATCAATTTTTTTTTGAAGTCTAGGTAAAATTTGACATAAAAGATTCAAGTTTACCCATGTTGAATAAATACACTGACTTTGGATGTGTTATATGAACATTTCAAGGAATAACCTCTCATTAGTAAGGCCTAACATAATAATATGATGGTTAATGCTGTTCTCCTACTATGATATTACAGTGTGGGTCGGAAGGTAGGGATCAATTTCGTAATCAATGACAATCAAAGTAAACATTAATTACTAAATCAATGAGGAATACTTATTATGTGTAAATCAACAACAACAAAAAAAAATAAAAACTTTGTTTCAAGAAACCAATAAAATAATTTTCCAGATGATTTTACCAGTATGATTGGTGTTGAAAATTAAACAACCTGAGTTACTTCCCCTGTTTTAGAAAAAATGTTTTTATTTTGTTTTCAAACAAATTATTTTTAATCATATTTATTATTTTGAAATAATTGTAGAAAATCTACGTTATGAGGGCCAAGATCTTCTTTTATAACAAAGGCATTTAAATGAAAAAGTTTTAAAAACTTGTTGGAAAATTCAGCAAACTACTAACCACTCTTGCTTGTAGCAGATTTAGCCATTCTGTGAAGGGCATTTTTTGACTGCATAAGAGATAATTAAAACAATATTCAACAGCACAACACAGGTGAAATAAAGTTTATCTAGAATCTTTTCAGCTTGTAATAGGATGTGTAACAATGAAATCAGCTGAAAAAGCTGCAACAAATTATTAAAGCAAATTTCAAAAGTTGATGTACATGTAAATTATGTCCGTAAACAATGTATTATAAAGTTTGTCTCAAATTTTCGCATTTTGTTAACTACGATTTTCAGCTCAAGATAGTTGTTGTGCAAAATATCTTGCTGTTAAGGGAGTAGACCTATGTAAAGGGACATAACTTTTGACAATCTTTGGTATGTTTATGTCAACCATTTTTTATAT
>JAULBM010061769.1:0-10280 GCA_032357055.1 Geukensia granosissima | reverse complement strand
AAATGACTTTTTATTCCAAGGGATTATTCAAAGTTATTTTTCTTATATTTGAATAAAAATTGATATCATTTTTTTTTCATTATGTAGCTCACCTACAGATATTTCTTTTTTAAAAAAATTATTGCTTTGAATTGAAATTTCAATTTCTTATTATATGATTTCTAATAAGAAATTTTCAACTGTATTTTTTTGGATAAACAGAAAAATTATACCAGGGTAATTTGCATAAGTTAAATTTATTCATATTAAACAAAAGACAGTATTTTTTTTTTACATAGAATGTAGCAATTTCAGTTTGCATCGAACTGGAGGTATTAAAAATGAGGTTAAGTCAAGCAGACAAGAAAAAACCTTATGTTTGTTAACCAGGTATTATATTTAAATGCCCATCTAAGAAACAAGGTAGATTTAAATGCCCAACTGTTATGGTTGATTGGTTGCCTATTGACAAGCTCTCTCAACAACAATAGGACAATTTAAATGGATCTATTGTGTCATCAGTTTTTCAAACTGGTCAGTCTGTAGCAAAAGAGGGACGACTAAGGTTACTGATGATACACAGTAATTATTTTTGTAAAACTAATGCTGGTCCCCATCGTCCACATTACGTGATGTCTATAATGTATTTGTATATTTCTTTCTTGTTGTATTTTGCTAGTTGTATGTTTATTGTGTCATGACCATTTATTGAAAATGTGTTTGGACAATAAAGTATTTGTGTTTTACCTGTTTCAGCCACAAGTGTCTGCTGTTTTGAAAAGAAGCTGTGAAATGATACTGAAAAATGGGTCAATCATTCGCAAAGTTGAAAATCTGGGTCATCGAGAACTTCCATACGTTATGTCATCACATGGAACCAACCACAGATTTGGGAAGTATGTGACTACACTAAGATTTTATAGTTATATGACTACTTTGCAATCATATGTGTTGTGACAATGTCATCAACTCCAGCGTCTTCTACAATGTAAATGTGGACACTTGCGTTTCTGCAGCTTACATGTATCTTTTATCATGTTGAACTTATTCTTATGATATTATTACACAATGATCTGCAGTATGAGCTGTGGTGTGGAATTGATTTTTGTAATTTAGCTCCTGCCTGTCTGGGTCAGGGGTGTGTGTGTGTGTGTATGGGGGGGGGGGGGGGCATAAATATTGGTTAAAAATAATTTTTCAGTATTTTTAGCTAATCTTATGATGTTGGGAGGGGGAGAGGGGGGTGCTTTGTGATACCCCTACATCGCCCTCTGAGGTAACACCCTTAAAATCCATTCTCGCTTACTGGCATGTACCTTGTCAGCCATATTGGTTGACATGAGGCATCTAGGGATGACACTTGAAATTCATGCTTTTGATGCTGACTTTGACCTATATTTAACAAATGAACCACTCAAGTAGGAAACATGGTTGAAGTCCATTCCACCTTACTGACACGTCCCACCTCAACTTTGCATGATGTATCTAGGGATGAAAACTGCCATGCATGCTTCGGATGTTGACTGACCTATATTAACAGCAGGTCAAGTGTAAAATTTCCACTTTATGAGTTGGTGTTGATGACAGAGATTTAAATTTCACAATACCAACTCAACTGATCCATTGAATGAACACAGTAGGTATTGTTTAGCCAGTGACTTCCTATTCAGCTATTGTCCACCTGAGGAAATTTAACCTGAAAATCATTAGGAAGATTAATCAGTGACTGATATATTTTAGGGAGATTTAAAGTCTTCCCAATGTTACTGTAGAATTCCAAATTCTGTAAATTTTTCTTTATGAAAAAAATAATCACACAATTGAACTTGATTTTTCTGTTATAGATTAACATGTAATTATTTTTTACAACAGAAAAAAAGATAAAAACAAAATTAAAATGAAATGCAAATTCTAAATAATGGCCACTGAATTGCAGTATTAAGCAAACATTAAAGCTACCAGTGGCAGAAATCATATATTGACTTTATTAAATTAAAACTTTTCAGATCACTTGTATCTGTATTTCAGGAAAGATATTATAATCTTTCTTTAATTAATGCATAAATGCATGAAATTGCAAAAACAAAACTTTATGCTATACAACAAAATTGTTAAGCCACTTAAAAAGCAAAATAAATGCAGAAAAATTAACATAATTGCTTTCTTTAAAATATATATTTATTCAGATTGCTGGTGTGAAATGTCTATGTATATATTCATAACATTTTGTGATGATTTTTTCAGCTATTTTCTTATTCATTTTGATGCACCTGTGACATCTCTGGAATGGATCAAAAAGGATTTCCGTAGAGACACTGATGTAATAAAAAATAATGTAGACAGAAAAGATGATGAATTTAGACGACCATGTTTAGATGGACCTTGTACGTTTGGAGAAATACCAGACCCCATGCACGAGAAAAATGTTTATAGACTTTCAACAAGAAAAGTACTTGCAAGAACTTATGGAAAGTCAACTGTGAAAAAATAATAAATTGTTTACTTTTAATTTTTCTTGTGTCTTTTTCTTCAAAATTTTCAAAAAAGATTTGGCATATATGTAGATGTTGTAAGCTATTCACAAGTCCTTCATTTTTTAAAATGTTTTTCTCGGAGGTGTTCAATACATTATACATGTATTTATACTCACACATTAGTTCTGGAAGATATTTGAAATTGTGATTTGGTATTCATGTCTAAATCTGCATATTCTTCTTCTTTGCTCAAAAACTATACAAGGTATTTTCAAGAAACTTTGTATACCAGTAATGAGAAAGCTCAGTGGATTATCTCCCTGTACCAAGCTACCATAAATGAAGTAAAAGGGAGATTATTTTAATTTTGCATATCAATAAACCTTTTCATATGTAAATTATTTATTATCTCCCCCTTAACCATACATGGTAATTTGGTCAAGGGAGTTAATCCCAGCAAGGTTTCTCATTGATGACAGCCCTACATAAGCAGAAAGAAAATCACAAAAGATTGAGGCCAATTAAAAATAATTGTTAGATTTTCATCCCCACTTGCCCCTAAAAATTTGACAGAATAAAAAAATTGGGGGAGGGCAATTTATAAAATGTTTGTTAATTGTCACACTTCCAAAAATTTCTGCATGCAATTTTGCTTAGGTCTAGGTTTAGTAGATTTTACTACATATCTTTGTTTAGTTAGGCACAAATTATATACATAAAATTATCCTATATGGTTGTTTGTAGGGAATATCTGTGAGATAACAATAAAAAATAAAATGGTCCCACCCGCCCCACTTTTATTTCAAGAGGCTGATGAAAATCTAGTTATTAAGTTTATTTGGCCTGATCCAATCTTCAGACAGCACTCATTCATAAATTTAATTTCTCATGTGCATTAACCATTTATTATTCATTCACTTCTCATCTTTTAAAAAGAATTCCAAAGCCATTTTTATACAATTTTGAGCAATCACTGTAATACATTTCCAATTAATGGCCAACAGCCAAATATATAAAATAAATTCTGATCTCAATGCTGGAGGTACTTGAAACTGAATTTAAATAAAAATGCATTAATCAATTTCAATGAAAAACGATGTCAATTTACAACAGATGCACTTTTAGGTATTCTAATATAATAATACAAGTCTGGTAATAAATATTCATAGCTGGTATAATATAAGATGCCTTTGTGCACCCAAAATAAATTTTCCCAAATTTTTAATTAAGTGCTGAAATGTTGTTTAATGTTACCAATTTTTTAATTAGTTGGTTAAAAAAGAAATAATCGGTATAAATAAGTTTGAAAAAATTTATTTCATGAATTTTAAAGTCTAATTCATAAATAACTAGAAGGTTCTGTTGTCACAGGAGCCCCCGCATTCCCCCTTCAGAATTATTTGCTATTAGAC
This sequence comes from Geukensia granosissima, assembly GCA_032357055.1. Taxonomy (NCBI): domain Eukaryota; kingdom Metazoa; phylum Mollusca; class Bivalvia; order Mytilida; family Mytilidae; genus Geukensia; species Geukensia granosissima. The sequence goes on along the minus strand of JAULBM010061769.1, from coordinate 6,415 downwards.
AAGTTTTTTCTTTAAATGTGTCTGTAAGACTCTGATGCCCTGCTCATGAGATTTGCCAAATTAAGAATATACTTATTTTTGTATTAAGACATTGTTTGATGGTTCAGGAAGAAAAATCAAAATCCTTTGGCCATCACAGCTTCATGATAGGTAGAACATCCTGCAAAAAATTTTCAGATTTAACATGAAGCAGTACAAAAACTATTCGAGGAGATAGCTGGACAAGCCATGTTTATGAGTAAAATTTTTAACTGTAACACATTATCACCAATTTCTGTAATATTTCACAAAAATCAAAATCATTTGGCCCCGCACAACTTCATCATAGGAAGAAACATCCTACAAAAATTTTCAGATGTAGTACAAAAACTGTTCAAGGAGATAGCCAGACAAGCCATGATCATGTTAAATCCGGACTGAAAAACGATCGGCAGACAAAGGTAAATTAATATGCCCCCCCCCCAATTTGTTGGGGGGCATAAAAATAATAAATAAATATCCCTAATTTACTCCATTGAAGAGCAAACATATTCTGTTGAAGCTGGGATTTAACAAATATTAATAAAGCAGACATATTCAAGACAAGAACAGGTTGTCACACCAAAAGTCTATTTATTTTAAAGAGAACCTAACTTTGACTGTTACTGGAAAAAATCAGGGATGAATCAGGTTGGGAATTTTAGACTTGCACCACTCTATATAAGGTGTTTCAAGGTTTTTACATGCTTAGATGGCTTCCACATTTCACATTCCCCTCTTTACAGGTTGTAAAATTACCAAGGACATCCCTTTTGGAGAACCATTCTTCCAGCATAGAGTTACCTCCCACCTGCCACAGTGGAAATGAGAGGGCAACTATTAAAGTATATATTTAGCAAACAGCAGGAGTGTTACCTGCGGGTTGAAAAATGGAACTGCTAGCTATTTCAATATTTCATACCCCATGTGGTGTAAGACAAGACATACAGTGTGCGTAACTCACAAACAATAAATCTGCTCTCCCATGGATTATCTGCCCTTTGAATTAGACAAGATTATTTTCCCTCTTTAGTCTAATATTCATATATCAACACATTGTCTTGTGTTTATGTAAAGTTTTATTGAAATCCATTGAACAGTCAAGGACAGATGTGCTTACATGTAAAGTTTTATTGAAGTCCATTGAACAGTTAAGGACAGATGTGCTTACAAAGTATGCAGACACACAGATAAACAGATAAACAGAAAGACAGACAGGATGATTCCAAAGTTTGATTATCGAGGTATTATGAAACCTGTTTTATATGACCAGATTCAATATTTTACTGATAAGAAAACCCACTGTGATTTTATGCTAATTTTTTTATTGCACATGTAAGTTTCACTCATAAAGGCTATTGCAAAATCAAACAAAATTTAAGTCAACATGTTGTCTATTTAAACTAATTAGGTCATTAAAATGCCATTAAATCTGGTATAAGCCTATGGGGCTTTGTTTTTCACATCTGTTGACAAATAAAATGAATATGGTAAAAATATGTTATATTCAAATGATTAAAATACACCCAAATTGTAGTTTCTGTTCATCTTAGTGGGGGTAAATGAAAACACAATTTACGCAGTCTGACAATTGAAATTTAATATGCAGGGTTACTTATAACAAGAGCAAAGACGGCTCTGGACCTGCCTTGCTCGCTGTTTCAATAAAAATCTAGGTGACCAGAGCATGGAAGTATTGCAATGATTTTGGTGTAATATCTGGTATCTACAGTTCAAACAACATACCAAAATTTGAGAAAAATCTGGTAAGACATTTTTTAGGTTAGTGTACGACATATCAGAAAAGTCCATTTTGTGGAAACAAAGTCCCATAACTCTGTAACAACAAATCCAAATTTAACAAAAAAATTAAAGGGAACCAGGCATCATCAGTGCTAACAACATATCAAATTTTGAGAAAACTCAAATAAAGCATTTTTCAGTTAGTGTACAATGTATAATTAAGACGGACGGACAGACAGACAGAGTCAGGCGGGCACTAAACCTGCTTCCGCCTTTGGCAACACAGGTAAAAATATAAGGTCACCAAATTTAACCAGGGGCTCCCAAGTGCAAGTATCCAATAGCTGACAAAGACTCTAAATTGGCTCTCATAATTGTTTACCAGGAAGCTTATGTAATTTTGGGAAAAAATTGGAAGAGGATCATTGAAAGACCATTCCACTCAAGTCTGGTTCCCTTTAGCTTAGCAGTTTTAGACAAAAAGATTTTAAGTGAATTCAACCTTTTTTGTAACAGCTGCCAACCAGGATAGCAGATGAAGATGCTTGATTAAATTTTGAAGGACCATTACACCAATCCTATTTTAATAAAGCGGTTTCAGTGAAGATTTTTCAGTAAATGTGGACAAGTGACAGACAACAGATGAAAATGGATGCAATAGGCTAAAAAACACACTTTTAAGCCAGAAAGTGAGTTTTTTATTTGCAGAAACCAAGAAACTTTTGACAAAAAATTTACTGCAAGGAAATTCAACCAACGTCTCGACAAACAGGAAGTAGATTGACCTGAAAAGGGGAGACACAGTACAAACTTACCCTGATAATGCTTTAGTTAAGACCAAACATCATATCAATGGAACATCTTTGATGAAAATTGACAGACATATAGACTGTGCACAGAAGGACAGACAAAGGTAAAACTGATTGCCCTCATCACATAAAGGGGGGTATAAAAAGGCAAAGAAAACCAGTAGACAAGGGAGATAATTTTTGTCTTGGTGAAAAATTACATAAAAATGTTTATGATATCAACATAAATTTTTGAAAATGTGAAAATGAAATAATATCGGGAAAATGTCAGAGCAGCTGACTTCCAACCACAAGAAAATCAGAGGGAATTTACAAATCTAGGGTTCTCCACCATTTGGGAAGATATAACACATGTTCAAAGGGGGACAACTCAATCAGCATAGTTGTCAAATAGGCCATGTTGTGATTATCTATGATTATTGATTATCTATTGATTTCAGTCTAATGATGCCACTTTTCGATTAATAACTCAATAATCAATTAATCGCTTTTATAAAAAAAAGTTTTAAAAATGAAGGTTTATATGTTAAATTTGCCATTTCCATGAAATTTCTAGAATTTATTTCAGTTATTTAGCATGTTAATTTCATAGTAAGTTATAAACACTTAGTTTCAAGAGCAATTTTAATGTTATTGTTGAACATGTAATTGAAGATTCATGCTGCTGTGACATCTCTGGCTTCCACAGCCTGCACTGTGTCCAGCGCCCTAGACCCCTCGGCCACCTAGGCTATATAAAAAATATAGCTTTCGGTGACCGGGTGTCGGACGTATGCCTTTCCATGTCAGCGTATCTAGAGATAGAGCATATATATATATATATATTTTTTTTTTTTGGATTAAAATCACAATTAATTATTAATCCATCACAATCATTCGATTATCACCCATATTCGATGATCAATTTCTGATTTTCCAACACTATCACAGAAGAATCACAAAAAGAATCAGTTCAGTATCTGATTTGGAAAAGAGGTCTGGAAAATATTCTGTTACATAATGAGAGAATTACAGAGTGAAGGAGTCATTGAAATGCAAACAAGATGCCAACACAAAAAAATCAATATTGAACATTTCAAAAACCTGTTTCTGCCTATTTTTGGGTCTTGAGAAACAAAATTTGGGGTCCAAATTTATCCTATTTGACCTTTGAATGCTAATTGGATATTTCACAAACCTTGAACCCATTGCACATTAAAATGCACATGCTCAATGTTTTAAATCGATATAAGCATAATTATCACTTATGTCAAAATGAATTGAGAAATCCCATTTGTCAACCGACTGCATAATAATACTCAGATACAGGACTTGTTTTGCATATAACTAATAATGTTGATTTTTTGTAGGTTTTCTCTCTTTTTGCCACTAACAACTAGAAAGAATTTTGTTGCTTTTTAAATGAAGGCAGATGTTTACGAGTGAACACATGCAAACATCATTGGTTTCTGAATTCTGTACATAAAATTAGGTCTGATTCAAACGAAGGGATTTTTTTTTAAACAGGTAATAGTTCGTTACATTTGCTCGCACTGTTCGCAAAATTTTTTTATTTAAGTCTGGAAACCCAAATCCATCCTTATTTTAAATTTAAACTTTACCAAAAGCAATTACCCTAAATTTGAAAATAGATCTAGTAGCTTAACTCTGAAAAATATATGCATCTTATATCGATATCAAAACTTAATTCTAGCTCTTATTTTTAACTTGATTCAATACAGCTGGTTTCAATGACAAAGATATATCGATTTTCTCAAGATTACATAATACCACTGGCAAGAAATAGACAAATATAAACAAGTTTTAAAAAATCCCAGCAGAAAGCTGACAGATCGAGATTAAAATTATTTCACTTCCTGACTTCTTATGGAAATCACATTAATTTTTTTTTAGTATTATCTAAATCCCTGAAATTATTGGGTGTTCATGCACAAGTGCAGTTTTTACTGCCTGCGTCTTTTCTTTTTAAATTCATACAGAATTAGCTCCGTGCACTAGGTATCCCTCTTCTTATGTAAGTGGCCTATCTTAGAGCGCATTACCATGATTACATGCAAAAACTATTAACATATCGGATAGATCACAAAGATGATGGGTTTAATATACATTTATGTAACATAATCTGCTAGGATTGGTTTTTCATCAAATCATTAAAATAAATGTATCCTGCTTGTTGTAAAGTCAACAAGAATGGATTTTTTATGATGCTGACTGTGGACAGCTGACCCAAAACAAATGCATTTTAGAGCCGGTTTCGCCCAACTGGTTGAACAATTCCAGGCTAAGCATAAGAAGATGATAAAACATATCTAATTCAATGTACCATTTCAGAAACCCAAAGGACAATGTAAAGATTATTTTTTTAAGTAACTTGACTCAAAATAACTTGCCCCACAAAATTTAACTCGCCCTCAAGTAAGGCAGTACTGATTGACCAAATGTTTCCACTTGTCCGTCAGGAAACCACAACTTGTTTTTTACTTGCCTACAGTATTTTAACTCTCATGGGCAAGCGGGCAATCGCTAATTTCTAACACTGAAAGGAATTCTGGGAAGGTCATTGTTCTTTGTTTTTATTGGTTAAGATGTTAATTATGAGATTATACAATGGGTTTCACAGGGACAGAAGTAAATTTTTTGAAGCTGTCCATTTGTTATCTTGTCTGCATAATGTTATCATTTTACACTTTAATTTTTTAATCTATTTTGTACTTTTCATTATAGCAGTGTACCAGAGGCTCCCAGGAACATGTATTGTCACTTGGTAAAGGACAAGCCAAGGACCATTTCACTAGGCTGCAACTTCCTCAGTTTCAGGCAATGGAATTTCCCAAAGGTCATGTGTCATTACAGACATTGTATGTTAAACAAAAAACACAAAGCATATCATCGCCTTGGTCGGTTAAAATTTGACCCATTGGGCTTGACCTTTGTCTTTAAAAATCAATACTGTTTTGCCCTGTTAAAATATTACCAATTGGCCTGGACTTAGGTCTTTGAAAATCAACAATGTTTCAGATTTCCAAAGGATTAACCATGTTCCAATTGGCCAGGCCATTACATGATCAGACAAAAACATTTAAATGTGAATTCCCAGTAGTCTCCCCTGTTAAATTTAGTTCGGCTGCATGACCCCCTTGGTTTGACATGGAAATACCAAATGTAGAATTTAATTCCAAGAAAACTTTCCATTAAAGCTTGGTTCCAAATGACTCAGCAGTGTCAGACAAGAATTTGTTAAGTTTCCAATACAATCCCTTTTTACAATAATTTTTGGTATGGCAGCCATCTTGGTTGGTTGACAGGAATGCTGGAGGATATTCTGGAAGGGGAACATCTCACAACCATTACATTCATGTTAAATTCTAATTGGCTCAGCAGTTTCTGACGAGAAGATTTTTAAATAAATTTCCCATAGGAACCAATGATAAACTAAGTTTGGCTGTGGCCATGAAGCATTTGTAGAGTGAAACATTAATGAGATAAGTTTTATTAGAGTCTATTGATCTTGTGTATTGCACATATTCCCCAATTTGTATTTCTTCAAGAATTACTCCATTTAAAATTAATAGAAATTTGTTTAATTAAATGGGATAAGACCCCTCTGGAACTTATTATTTTTTTTTATGAAAAAATGGAATTTCCTTTACAATGAAAACAGACTACAAAGGCAAAAATTCTATGTTGTTTTTCCAAGTCAAACTTTTTAATTTTTTTAATTCCAATATAAAACCGGAGGTGCAGGCAATGCCTGCAAAGTTCCCCTCCTTGTCCCCAGCTTGTCGTATTCCGCTATTTGAATCAAAGATGACTTTGCGTGAAAACTTGTTATGCAAACATAACAG
>JAULBM010061758.1:0-10280 GCA_032357055.1 Geukensia granosissima | reverse complement strand
TCCTTAACAGTACTACCAAAACCCCCAGAACATATTTTAAAAGAAGTACAAACAATTTTCTTCGATTTTCTCTGGAATCATAAACCAGATAAAATTAAAAGGAATATTTTAATAAATGATTATGGGGATGATGGTTTGAAATTTCCACACATCGAACCTTTTGTAAAGCATTGAAAAGGTCGTGGTTGCTAAATTGTTGGACCCTCTTACTCATTCTCCATGGAAGACCCTCCTGCTTAATACTACAGAAAAATATGGAGGAGATAATATTTTACATTTAAACAAGGAATGCCTTGTTTATGTTTTAAAAACGGTAAGAGACATTTTTTCTGAATTTTTCAAAAGTTTTATAAGGAAAATACAGTGTCATCTGCCAAAAAAGTATTGAGTCAGCCCCTATGGTTAAATTCTAATATGAAGATTGGTGGAAAAATTATGAAAAGCCATGTCAATATTTTTATAAATTATTTATTAAAGTTATTTAAGAAAAACCATATAAAGGAGAGCAAAAGTTGGCTAAAGATTTGGGCATAGACATAGATAATTGGAATTGCATTTATTCCACTACCTTTGAATTATCAATAACAGTGTGGATTTACTGTGTCACCTTTTTCATCAAAAGATATTATTTTTTGGAATTCCAAATATTCTGGATCCAGTTAATACAGTGAAATATATAATTCTGATTTTAAAATATTATATATATAAAGATGTGTATGTAGAATACCAAGCACAACTGGTGCTTCAGATGATCTTAAATATTGTATTCAAATAGAAAAAACAAGAATCAGCTATGTCTCCCCTACTCAAAAGGAATATTTAACCAAAAAATGGCTGCCAATAGAAAGTCTCTTGTGATCCATTATATACACTGATAAACTGTTTGTACTAATCTGTGTTTTTATAATTTGAGATCAAAATTGGTTATTAATTGTTGTTAACCCCTGTTGGAAATTATGTATTGTATCTGTTTCTGCCTTGTCTTTTGAAAAATAAACAAATTACAAAAAAAGATTAATTAAAATTGACCATATGTTGTATCAATTTCGACGATTTTTATCTAATTTGTCGTTTGTTAAGTTTATTTTTGTATTTGATGCCATGTAAGTCCAGTATAGAATACCCATGCGAGAGAGATAAAAAGTGCATAGTCCAAGTACTTCAATTTAAAAAGGGAGATGCGTTATGATTGTCTATGAGACAGACATCAAAATCTCGAAAAGGTCTAGGACCAACTTCCCGAATAATTTGTTCACTCAATATCGCGTCTATTATTAAATTACCCGTTTCTTATTTTAAACGGTAAAAGTTATCGTTTATATCCCATTTTATCCGGACAAGTAAATAACTTTGATGGTAGGCTATGGCTATCGTTAATATGGTTGTGTCATATTCACAACTAATTTCTTACAAAACAAAAAAACATAGAAAAAATAGATAAAAATCTGGAAGAAAATTAGAAAAAATAATGCTTGTCTTTTTTGTTGTTTTTCTCAACGATTACTGGAAGTAAAACGTTTGGTAAGCTGAATGTACTTTTGAATACTTAAAGAAATAAATTATGTTCTTAACAGAACCTTTTGTTATGGTAAACAATCTTTAATAACAAAAATACCTGGTTTAACAGAAGGAACCAAATATTCTGGTCATTATTTTTCTATATAAAAAAGCTCAATCGTTTGTCAAAAAAAAATAATTCGCCAAAATTTTTTTCTTCGGTATACTTAAACTCGTATTCTTTTAAATAAAACAATACGCTCACACAGCCTGCACAGAAAGAAAGTGATTAACATTCGACATTGAAATTAGTAAAGGTAACAAATATAGTCAATGTCGTCTGATGACATGAATGTTATCTAGCAAATGATCTTACCTGTTATGGTGTAAACGTTGTCATTTATATCAAATTATTGCAAAATATTCCGATTAATTGCTTTGTATGTTAAAATCTAATAAAAATTTATAGTATATATGGATAATATTTAAAAGTTAGAAATGAAATTAGATCCCAGCTTCATTATTTCTAAAAAAACATACTTTTTGAATTAATTAATTTTATGGAAAGTTTTTAATATGGCACAGAATTTACATCTTAAAAATACCAAATAAAATATCGAAATTCCTTTTAATTATTCTTTGTAAAAATATGTAAGTTCTGTTTATGCTCAAGATACATGGAAGTCTATGTTCAAAAATATTTAAAATATCTTTTTGTTTCTGTTTTGCATTTTTGTTTGTTTCCAGTTTATTAAGTCTATTTTTGACATTCGGATGTCTTACTTTGACTTGTAAGAACTTTTTTGAATGGATACTTTTTTAAAGATTAAATTTACTCGTTTTTTGGTTTTTCTTACAGGGTGTAGAATGTTCAAACAACAGGTTTGTTACATATTCGGAAAGACTGATGACTTGAATGTTAGCGCTACATAGTATGAAAATGAATAATTTACTGAAGACAAAACAGTCGGCTTATACTACCATGCAAGGAGAAATGTAAGACGTTTGGAAACTGCTTATGTTATTTTATATGCATTGCATATGAATGTTAAAAACCATTTTCAAATAGTTATGGTTTGATTCGGAAAAAAGATATAAGGTAAAAATCAAATGTTGAAAGGATTATATGCTCGAGACTTTTAAACTTATTTTCCAGGTTATATAATACTAGTGAATCACATTTCAGTCAACAATTAAAAAAAATTCAGTTCTGGCAATCATCAGTGCTAATTATTTATCAAATTTTAAATATGAATTGAAAGACTAAATGTACCTAATAATCCCATACCTACACGTTATTCTTTGCTAATTTCTTGGAAATTATTATTATTATTACAAAGAAAGCTAATATTGACACCAATTAAATGTAACGAAAAGTTCATATTAAAGCAAATTCATATTGCCATTGGGGTGCTTATATCAAAAACTCATGTAAATTTTTCTTTGAGTGTTCTCCATAAAAACATTAATCTCAGCTGGTGACACAATGCTTTTACTGTTGTTAGTCTGATTTTTTAAGAACTAGTATAATAATGAATTAATAATGATATACAAAAAATGACTTAAAACAAAGTAAAAGCTTTCACTGAAATTCTTTTTGGCCAAATTATTCGATTTTTTTACAAAAGACCTCAGGTTAAAGTATAAATAGTCTTTTAAACAAAATAGTCTGACAAACAACATTATGAACTGTAAATTGTTTTCTGTAGACTTCCTAAACAGCGATAAAATCCTCATAGTAAATTGACATTGGTCATTAACGTTGTGGAAGGTGCGATTTTGTTCCATTTCATTGCGTCAAAAGTTTGTAATATTATGTTTACAAACAATCACGCGTCATTTAACAAATTACACTGAAGCTGCAAAAATGGTTGTACCTTTAACTTTTAAATGAGCTTATTGACGATTTTTGTGATTACAACTGCATTCATTATTTACTTGGGAAGTTTCCAAATGTTTCATGCTTACGCTTTATCAAACAATGGAACTTAAGAAATCTTAATCGTTCTTTTAAAAATTTTGTCGAAAACGCTTTGTTTGTCCTTACATATTCATTAAGTCGCATTTTTCGATATGAAAAACAAAACACGATGACACAGCTTTCACACATAGAGATTCATACGAGTGTAATAATTGTGATTCTGTCTAGCATTCAACTTTATGGTTTTAATGGTATACGTTACATAGATATTCAATTTGATTGTCACTTTCAGATGATGTTATGTTTTCTAACAAATGATTTTACCTATAATGGTGTTAATGTTAATAATTTGTATTACATTATTGCAACATGTTTCTGATTTAATGCTCTGTTGGTAAAAATCGAATTTAAAGTTATAAATTAATAAAATCGGAAAATAATTTAAATCGAATATGGATTTTCAACCTAACACAAACAAATTGTGATGACAAATTCCTTCAAATAAAATCTTAAATGAGAGTAAAAAAACAGTGGATTTGTGCACATGCAGAACCATTGCGTTAAGGTTTTTCTTTGTACAGAAAGTATAGATCGTAAAACAGTTTAGATGCATGCAATGAAGTATTTGTGGAAACTGCTCTACGATCTTTGGCTTGATTAATATGGTATCAGTTTATCCCAACTAGTTGTGGACCTGTTACCGTTCATTCCATAAATGGGTTGACTTCTTCTCGGATTGACGTAAACCCGGATTAGGGTTAAAGGATTCTACGACAGGTGCCGCGCATGGGAGAGGGAATGCTTGTACCCTTCTGGAACACCTGATTCCACTACGTTTTATGGAGTTCGTGGAGTCCAAGCCTTTGTTCTTTTTGTTTCCGTTTTATCGTATTAGTGTGTTTCGAATTTTGTTTACGTTTTATCTTTTAGTTTGTTTCGAATTTGTCTTGTCTCTTGGTCTATTTACTGTTGATCTCTCGCATGGGAATTCACACTTAACTAGTGTCAGTCGACCCATTCTTTAAATGTAAATTTTGCCTTTATATATGTTACATAATAATAATAATAATAAAGTCAATTATCAAATGAAGAAAATAAATATAAAAAAAGAGATGCGGCACGATTGTCTATGACACAGCCATCCACCAAATGACAGTCGAATCTTGACTTCTCAGGAAAATAAACGTTTTAAACACATATTACCAATGGTGTATAAATATTGTAAATTTCGTTATCCTTTTACTCAGGAGTTACATGTAATATGAGAAATGTGCAATTTGAATATGACAAATATGACTCAAAGGCAATAAAAAAAAGCACAAGTAAAAATTTCAGGACACACATATAGTAAAAGAAATGATAAAAAACATTTCATTAACCTTATAATAGAGTGCTAATATTGCAAAGATTACTCATCAGGGAAAAACTCGAGATGACACTTCGACAAACAATTGCGTGAAGGTTGTCTGAAGGATTACCCTTACATCATAACAGTCAATTTGATTAGTCTAAATGTCCTCAAGTTTGCATGCGCCAAATTTGCAAGTGATTTCCTTTTTCAAATATATCTGAATTATAGTCTTTTATATTAGAGGTAAATAAAGCCCAAACATATCAAGGTTTAAGTTAAAACAGTTGAACGTTTTTTGACATGTTATTTATAAAGTATATGAATTTAAAAGGCATAATTGCCGTCTTTCCTGTTTAACTTTTATCCAAAAAAAATGTGTGCGATAAGGCCATTTAATCTCACTTTTTGTTAAAAGTTTCAAATTAAATTATATAACAAACGAATAAACTTAGCAAGTTTGAAATACGTCATTCATTTAACTGTTAAATTGATTTCGTTCTGCTTTTACAGTCAAAAATAGTAATATATCCAGTTTGCCTTACATTAGTTAAAAATATCACTTTCTGACGGTTTTGGTACAGAATATATCGGCGTTTAGTCAAGAATTTCTGTATCTTGTAAATAATGTTAAAAACATAACATTTTAAATAGAAAGACTGATCATGGATGTACTCTTAATTTCTTGCAATATATGAAGTCTTTTGAGATGAATATTGTGTTTTATTATGACCAAATATCTATTCAGTTTTTCAAATCAGGTTTTTTAATTTTTTGCATTAAATAAATTTGAGATTTCTTTCAGGGCTTAGTTTACCTCCTTTTTTGTAATCATAATTGTCAGAAACTCTTTTCTCCGTGACATATTGAAGAATTTTTCCCCTCCCTAAGGGGTTTATGTGTCAGAGTTGATTTGATACTCTCGTTCCAAATACATGGATTTTCCGAAAGAGCATTGATGTTGTCGCATAAATACTACAACAAAGATATATCCAATCAAGGTTGAAATCGTCCCTCCTTAATTTATATGGTCGCCACTAGTTATTGACCTGTTACAGGTAATTCAACAATAAGTTGACCTCTTTTCGGACTAACATTAAAATAGATAAGAGTTAAATAATTCCCTGACGGGTGCTGCGCACAGGACAGGACCCTTCTTGACCTACTCCTGTTTCTTTTTTATACAGGAGTTCGGATTTAACACGAAGTGACATCCTTATATGGCACCGATTTTGACACTAAAAATGGGCGCTGTGCACAGGACAGGGGATGCAATCCAAGATGTTGTAAGACACCTGAACAGCCTTAATAAGTACATACGAAACACTATATGAACAAAACGGTATTTTGTGCATGAGTAAGTATTTATCGAAAATGTCGAAGGTAGTGAAACGTACTTTCATATTAACATTAGCTTGCATTAAATCAGTGGTGAAACTAGGTTTATTAAGTTAATCTTATTTAATTATTTAATCCATTTGTAATTTGATTGTTGCATCATATTTAATCCATGGACAGAAAACAAGTACAAGTGTGTATTTTTGTGTGCCTACCACGAGTTTAACAATTTAATTTAAAACATCTGTGAGCATTTATTTTATGATACGATAACTTTTTTTTCAGCAAATTAAATATTTTTTAACATTAAAAACGATGTTATTATGAGATATTAGTCATACGTACCGAAGTGAAAATTTAAATATTTTAGCCTAAAAAGGAAGTTTTATGAAAAAAAAATTATTTCTTTTTAATTATTTATGAACAAAAGCGATGACTGATTAATCTATCACTTATATCTCCGCATCTAGTTTAATCGTACTTCTAGGTTTACCTGGCACTAGACCGAAAGACAGAGAGGAAATGAACACCGTTATTTAAAATGTTAATTTCATATTTTTTTTAATCCCATTTTTCCTTCAGAGCCCGCTTCTATGAATAATATTTTCTCAAAGGGCTAAATTTCTGAATTTCTTAAGTCAAAATTTTATTTCCAACCGTATGCTTTAAGCTGACAAAAGTTTGAAAACACTTTTTGGAAGTAATGATATTTTTTCTTCATTTCATCATAAATAAGGGAAAAGTGGGTTTTTGGGGGGACAACTTGCAGTAGGGTACTGACTTGTGTCATTTTGAAGGCCTTAGGGCAACCTGTAGAAATTTATAATTTACACATTCTGGATGACTGTCTCATAGACAATCATATCAATTATCCTTTTTCTATATTTCCATGAATTTAGTCTTCGTCATTCTTGCACAAAACATTATACTCATACGAACAATAAAACAGGTTAATATACAGTTATGGAATAAGTTTTTTATTGATGCATGCGTGAAGGCAGATTTAATTAAATGACAATCTTTTAAAAAATACATGTATTTTTTCCGAATACTCTCAACGCTAGTGACATTTATCAACCAAACGATAAACTTTGAAAACCAAAAATATTTGTTTTCAGATCTATTAGAAAAATATTTTTTATCTACATTGGAATTGCATTTTCATTAAAAAATATTGCAAAATCGTAACGTCTCCAAAACATAGAGCCGAATTCAGGCCTTAGAGCACATATTCCTGAACTTCCTGATATTTCCCTCCTATTATTTTTCAAATAAATAACTTGTACCTACCGTTTAATGTGCAACACGGACTGTTGCAATTCATGTTTAATAATCCAATAATGAATGCAATCAAAATAATATTACTAATACACGTAGATTACTTTACATGCATATTAATTCTTTATGACTGATTTGTTCAACCTTATTTTTAAACAAGTCTAATATATGGGACATATAAGGCGGTACCGAATTATCTGGTTTGTTCATTACCGGATATCAAACTTGTAACAAAATGTTCATAATTTCCTACAAATTACAGCTGATCAAAGTAGTATATTTAAGGTAAACGAGACATTCATTTTGCTACGAAACATCACCAAGCTCTATAGTTTACATAATTTAAGCAGGCGCGACGTTGTTACTTTAAATTGAGTCAGTGTGTACTACAATGTCACTGTTTTGCGTCTATCCCAGCTTGAACATGTTGTTTTTGTTATGTCGTCTTGTTTGCTTAAAAAAACTCGAAGACACAAAAGAGGGACATAAATCTTCAAATAAAAGACAAACAAGACCATAGCCAACAAAAAAGGAACGTATGCACAATACTACACTGAAAAATAAAGCTGAATAGTAAGCAACTCCTGCTCCACTAGTGGCATCTTTCTTGATAACCGGTGTACATTCGCAATTTATGTTAGCCACAACCGGTTTAGGTTTTCAGTGTAGTACTTTGCGTACTATGTATGTCATTTGTTTCTCTTTTGTTGACCAAGGTCTTGTCTGTATATTACAAATAAAGTTGGTTAAAATAAAGGCATCGGCTATGGTAAAGACAAATGTCGACTATGTATTACGTCTTGCTTTGTTATTGTATACCTGTATTTGTAAAGCTCCGGTTCGAATTAGATTTATAAACTACACGCTAATATTGTCGATATTGCACGACACAGATTATTCAGGCCAGTGTTTACAACTTAAGAGGATAACATCCAACGTCATTCCCTATTGGTAGATTTTGCAAACAAGGGTCTGGATGTCATTTACATTACCAATATACTCCACCATAAAACAAGCCTCAAACAACATTGTATTAGTTTGTAAAAAACACTATCTTGCTTGCTTGATAAAAGAGCTTGATATCAACCAGACATTTACACCTACTACACTTTCTAAAGAAGAGATCCTTGTTAACCAAAGGTCGGTTCTGACTTTATTTGGTATTGACACCAGAGACGATGAGTCAGAGCTGCCTCTTTATTCTGGATACCAAAACTACACAAGTGTCCATATAAAAAAAGGTATATAGCGGGTTCCTTCAGATGCTCCACCAAGCTTCTTTTTAAACTACTAACAACTTTACTCTCGACAGTCAAGAAAGCCTTCAAAAGTTCTGTGATAAAGCGTACTCCACTAGCGGTGTTAATCAAATATGGATATTAAAAAACTCGAAAGATCCGCTTCAATACCTCAAATCCGATTCTTGAAAATTATGTACAAGTATTCAAATGTTGGACTTTTCTACCCTTTTTACCACAATTCCACATTCATAACTTAAAGACCGTCTTAAGAAATTGATAGTCAGTGATTAGTTAAACAATATAGAAATCCAAGATATAATTATTTGGTTTTAGGTAAAATGATGTCTAACTTGTTAGAGAACACACCACTTGTGCTAATAAATACAGTGAAGATGATATTGTCAACATTTTTGTACGATTTGGTGGCCGATTTTCAGTTGGCATTCCAACGGTAACAAATTGTGTCCCCCTACTACCCGACTTGTTTTTGTACTCGTATGAAGCAGAATTAATTCAAGGACTCCTGCGAAATAACAAAAAAAAGAAATTGGCTAGATCGTTTAATTTTACTTTTCGCTATATCGATGATGTCTTGTCATTGAATAATCCTACGTTCAGTGAACATCTCGACCAAATATATCCCAGCGAACTAGAAATTAAGGAGAAGACAGACTAAAAAAATCTTCTGCATATCTAGATTGATTCCTTGAAATTGACCAAGAGGGAAAGCTTGTTTCTAAGATTTAAGACAAAAGGAATGACTTCCACTTTCCTATTGTAAACTTCCCATATTTATGTGGCAATATTCCTGCTCCCCCTGCCTACGGAGTTTATGTTTCACAGTTGATTCGATACTCTCGTGCCTGTTCCAAGTATCAGGACTTTCTGAAGAGAGCATTGCTGTTGTCGGATAAATTACTACAACAAGGATACATCCAATTAATGTTGAAGTCGTTCCTCCTGACATCTTATGGTCGCGATCACGAATTGGTTGATCCATATGGTATCAGTGTATGTATCAGTGTATGTTAACTAGTTATGGACCTGTAACCGGTATTATAAAAATAAGTTGACCTCTTCTCGGATTGACGTTGACACGGATTTGAGATTAAGGATTCCACGGCGGGTGTTGCGCTCAAGACAATGGATGCTTACATGATCCCATTCCTGTTTTGTAAAGGAGTTCGTGGATTCCAAGCTGTGGTTTGGAAATTTGTTTTATATTATAAATAAATAAATAATAATTCAGTAAAATAATTCGAAAATATCAAATAAACGGGATGACAAGACCATGGCAAACAAAGAAATGAAAGAAAAATATCTGTACATGAAACACTACAAAGTTATCTAAAGCTTGAGTAACACGAACTCTTGGATAACGCTGGTAGGATCAGGTTCTGCTTCACAAGAGATACCCATCATGTAACTCGCTAATTTAAGCAGCTGGTTTTCAATCACAATCAGTAGAAGTCACAACCGGTATAGTAACAGTCAGACTTGCGACAGCGGAAAAATATCTGTTTTCATTTGTGACATGGGTATTTCGCAACGGATAATAGAGTCAAGATGACGACCAAAACAGGGCTGTCAAGTTGGTTACTTATTCCTTATTCCTTATTCGTTACTTATTCCTTATTCCTTATTCGTTACTTATTCG
>JAULBM010061747.1:0-10281 GCA_032357055.1 Geukensia granosissima | reverse complement strand
GTAAAGCACTACATATTTATGACAGTCTTTTAAAAAGCTATTTATTTTCAAATTGAGTAGCGAACATCCTTAATTAAGATAGTTAAATTATGTTATGTACGATTTCTTGTTTCATGCATGATATTCATGGACCAAATAATGAAATATGCAGTTCGTGCAGTTCGAATGGAAGCCAAATAATATGAGGCAGGTGCTACGTAAAAGCACTCATGAAGTACATGACTGAAGAAAATATGAAAAGATTGACATGCTTCTTGGCAGAAATCCATAGCTTTTCTAAGTGAATCTTAACCTTGACAAATGAGATAGAAGCTTTTCTTGTCAATAGGTTTGTACAACCCATAACAACACATGAGACAACCATCTCTAACTACCATAAAACACAACTGACAATTGTATACTGGTCAGCCATTTTTAAACAAGGTCTTGCCAACCAATGGGTCACGTTACAATTTGATAACGTCACAGCGAACTTTCCTATTATATCTTAGGTGTTTTTACTTCAGTGCTTCAGTACTTCCGTGTATTTATTTAATTTTTATTTCAATAAAAATTGGTTAAATGATATTATTTTTTAAAATTTTTATTAAGGGTTTTTCCATCATTCAGTTGTGTCGATCTTTGTTTTCATTGGAGACGTTGTGATGCCATGTTTTGGCCAGTTCCCCAGAAATCTGGTATCTGCCATGTTGTTGAAGGTTTTTAATTGCCACCCCCCTTTACTACCTTTTACATTTGTACCATTAAAGCTCGATTCATTAGCGTATACAGACAACAATTACGGAATTGTTTTACAACTTACAATGTTGGGAAGATGTAAACTATCTTTCCAACATACATTCAAGTACCTGAAATTTATAAGTGCATACCTATTCTTTATTGTTTTTTATATTATTGTTTTGTGAATTTGATATTACCATGATTATAGATATGACACAGCAGGCTGCAATTACAAGAATCTTCACTAGTTGCCATTGTCTTACGATAAGTTATCCAGCTTCTTTTTGAGAATGTACCTGGCAACTGTATTCAAATGGAAACAGAAGAATAATTGCAAATACATGGAGTCTTAATACTGATAAATATTGTAATTCCAACTTTGGTAAATTTCCTGGAAGTCTCTCAGACCTGTTATTTTTTAGACAAGTACTTAGCAACCATGCATAAATAAAATCAGATGATTTATTGAAATCATATGAAGTTTAGAAATTAAAAACCATATTCCTTGGGGCACTTTATAATATAGAATCTGCAAAATACAGAATTCTTTCAAGTCCGGACTGAAATGTTTTTTTTTTTTTCATCAGAAAGGAATAATTCTGGTTTTCATCAAGTTCATTAAATCTCAGGATATCAAAGTGCTGTTTTCTGAAAGAATATTCTGTTCTATAATCTTCCAATGCTAGGAGATTGGGGAGCTTAAAGATTTCATTAAAAATTTAGGTGAACAACAAGGGCACTAAATAGGAGGAATACTGTAATATGGCAATTCCAAATTGGTTAATTTCCTGGAAGACTCTTAGTCCTGTTATAAAAAAATACTTGACAACCATACATTTACAACATTATATAATCAATTATAATCATGATAATATTAAATGACAAGTCTTAAGATTTAAAATCATGAAAATTCCAACTTTTTAGAATTTCCTTGAAGTCTCTCAGACCTTTTCTCTTTGTAAAAAATACCTAGCAACAATAGTATACCATGCAGATGCCCTTTATGGTCTTTTGTCTTCAAACAATAAAATCAGTGGTGTTTTCTGTTAGCCATAGGCATTTTACAGTCAGTAAATCAGTAGAAATGTGATTTTGTGATGGGTGGGATATCCTGTAGACACTTATCTAGTGTTTATTTGTACAACTTTTTCAAGTTAATGGGCTGTGTTTATATCATGTGGTGCTTGTGAAGCAACTCATTTTCCTTTTACAATTAGAAATGCAGAAGAATTCCTATTTTGCCAAATGGGAAATACACAGAATGTGCTGGCATATATCTTTTATAGAGTACATGTATTTAATTTTCATTTTTGACAATTAAGAACTGCATTGCCAACCAATTTTTATTGGCAGTAAACTGGTAAAAATAAAAATACATTTCAGTCATCTGAATAATGATCTCTTCGTTTCAGACCAGATTGTTTAATACCCATAGATGTCAGAGGACAACAAAGAATCAGCTTCTTCATTTAGACAAAATATTCTGTCATCTTTAGATACAGCTCATCATTTTATTGATACACACCCAAAAGTTATCCAGGTAGGTATAAATATGTCAATTTACCGCCTATCATAACATATTCAGTGGTCACATTAGGTCTTCAAAATTTTGCCTGAGGAAAAAAAATGTGCATGCTGTTAGTGAAAGTTTTCGTGTTGCATGTGGTAAGCATTAATGGCAGTCTGGCCCCCTGTAATAACATATTTGTTTCCCCTCCAATGTTATTTTAGACAATCCTGGTATTTGAGATCAATTTTAATGAGTTCACTATTCTAAATGTGTTTAAGCAGGTTTCATTTACTTGTTAACTGTCTCATTTACTTATCATGCTTATAATACGGGTAGATTGAAGCTTTTGATTGGCTTGGTTAAGTATTGAAATCACACATGACTAATTTTTGTAGGACTGATTTCAAATTTGTAGTATCAACTTTTGATGTAGATTAGTTGACAAATGCATTTGTAAAATTAACAAGAACAAACTTAAAATAAATATTCAGTTTTAATTAGAGAAATTCTTTGCTCAATTCCTTATTAATTATGGGAGCTTAGTGGGTTGTTTTACATATAGTCATTGCTTTGGGATTTTACCTAAACAGGTATCAGACCTCTGTTTTGATATTTCTAGTAAGTTGGTTAATACCTAGAATCTTAAGTTCAACAAACCTTTCTTTGATTTTAGTTTTGGTTCTGATTTTTCTCTAACAAAGTATAAAGATCAAGATGACTCCATTACCATAGGAAAAATATCCAACCTCCTGCCAGAGCAAACCACCATTACCATATAAGACAGATCCAGCATCCTTCCAGAACAAATCACCATCATCATATAAAACTTATACAATATCCTGTCAGAGAAAATCATCATCACAATACATGCATATAGAACAGATCTAACATCCTGCCAGAGAAAATCACCATCACTATATAGAACATAACTAACTTCCTGCCAGGGAAAACCACCAATTCCATAAAGAACAGATCCAACATCCTGCAAGAACAAATTATCATCACAATATAGAACAGATCCAACATCCTGCCAGAGAAAACCAACATTACCATGTAAAACAGCTCCAACCTCCAGCTGCCAGAGAGAACCACCATTACCATATAGGACAGCTTCAATCTCTGCCAGGGAGAACCACCATAACCATACCATGTAGAACAGATTCACCCTCCTATAAAAAAACCACCCTTACCATATAGAACAGATCCAACCTTGTGCCAGAGAAAAGCACCATTTCCATACCATATAGAACTCCTTCCAGAGAAAACCACTATTATCATATAGAACAGATCCAACCTTCTGTCAGAGAAAATCACCATTAACATATAGGACATAACTCCCGCCAGAGGGAACCACCATGATCATATAAAATGGGGAATCTAACACCCTTGCTAGAGAAAATCACCATCACCAAATAGAACAGATCCAACCTCCTGCCAGAGTGAACCACCATTTCCATATAGGACAGCTCCAACCTCCTTCCAGAGAGAACTACCATAACTATATAAAATTGTAGATCTAACTTCCTGCCACAGAAAACCACCATTACCATATAGAACAGCTACAACCTCCTGCCAGTAAGAACCACCATAACTATATAATATTGTAGATCTAATCTCTTGCCAGAGAAAACCACCATTTCCATATAGGACAGCTCCAACCTCCTGCCAGAGAGAACCACCATAACTATATAAAATTGTAGATCTAATCTCCTGTAAGAGAAAACCACCATTACCATATAGAATAGCTACAACATAGAGAACAGATCCAATCTACTGCGAGAGAAAACCATATTCAAAGTATGGGAAACTCCAGAATTCATTTTGATTGAATTGATATCTTATATGGGATAGGGCTTAAGATATAGAAGAGCAAGTTTAGGGTACATTAAAAGGAGTGGTATATTATCAGAGTAATTGTAGGGGAAGGTGAATTTTGATCACTGTGAATTAATACACATTGATCAAAATTCACCTTCCTTGACAATTACTCTGATGATATACATATAAGTTTTCTATATTCAGATGACACAAAATATGTGAGCATGCAAATTAGAACATGACTTGAATCACTGAGTCACTATTTAGATTATGACATGAGTGGAGACAAACGATTAGCAAAGCTTATGCACGCGCATGCACGCACGCACACACACACACACACACACAGAAATTTATCACATTGCTGGATTCTAATTTAACAGATTGATTTCCATATAAGGTCAATACATGTAATATACTGTGCAAATATAGGTTTTTATTTATTTTCTTTGTTGGATAGATATGAAAGATCAAGTAAAGATGACTACTAAAAAGCTCATTATGCTTGTTTAGTGATGCAAGTTTTCTCATTATGTAAAAGAACAATGGAATAATGATAGTTTTTTCCAAATCATTGTAGTTTTTTAAAATAAGGTTAGATTAACTAATGATATCAGATTGAATTACATTCAAATGATATTATATAATTCTGTCATTTATATGTTTTCTGTTTTTCAGAATACAGTTTATGGTTTGGGACTTGCTGGCATTGTTATTGTACTCCGAAGTGTTCATGTAGTAAGTACATGTATAAACACCTGTACATGTGTACCAGGGCAAAAGCACTATTTTAGTCTGTAAAGACAGAAATAAAATTATATTCTGCTCCACTAGTGCCATCTGTCATGTATATATCCCTATTTAAATATTGATCTCCTGAATTGTCAGTTTGATATGAAATCGATTCTTATATTATAACAGATGTTTTCCTTCACAACTGCCAAAACAATGTGATCAAAAGCAATGAAGAATTTCAGGAGATTGATTGATTTATTGAGTGTTGCTTTAACATCCAGTGGCAAATATTTCATGCATTTTCACAATAAGAGTACATAAATGAATAATGTAAACTGGTTTGTACTAGACTGACATGCTGAACTGTTTTAACATGCTAGCTCACTTAAGTAACAGTCTGCAGGAAGACATGCCACTTTACCTAGACACAGTATTCTGACTCTGGGCCGACCAATCGTTGTATTAACTCTTGAATGCTGTATGCTTAGTGGAAAAGTAGGACTTTGGTTTGGCCCAGCTGCAGATCAAACCCAGGACCTTCCACATTAGTTGCTAGCATCAACCAAGGATTCTCTTTTCAGGAGATATTTGTTTCCTGTGACAACTATTTCTATATTATTGATATACATCCAAACCCCCTCCAAATAAATGCTTAATCTAATTTTCGAAACTGCAGTATTTAACCTTTAAATTATTGCTTTCTGTCACTATGTGTCTGAAGTACAAACTGGAATTTGGAATTGATCTTGTTAGATTATGATTTTTAAATTAGACCTGGATTTCAAATTTCTTATTCACAAGATAGACTGTTCCATTAAAACATCATGATCATGGTACCCAGGTGTTTTATAAAATTTCATGTTTCAGTTTAAGAAAATTATATTTATTGAATATACCCATGGTACCTTTCCTGGATGCAATATATGATTGAAAGGAACAGTCATGATGACCTTCTTATCAAAATATTTATCATGTTTATCTTGGTCAAAAAACTAAATTAATCTGCAAATTGAAAAAATTAATATTTCCTGTTTTTCAAAGAAAAAAGTAAAATTACATTTTTTAATATTTTCAGGCAAAATTCATAAAACATGGGAAGGATATTCCCAAGAGGTTCATAAAAAATGGTGTGCACCTGCAAGGGAGAGTAAAGGAAATTAACATTGATGGTGTGATATATGTTCAACACATACCAATTCTCGACCTTAGGTTACCATGGCTGCGGACAGAGAGATTAGAATATCTTCCAATGTCCTTGGCATTTGTAGAACTCAACCTGAAAAGCAAAGAATGGTTAAATCAAAGTTTAGTCAACAAACCAGTATGGTTCCAAGCCTTGAAAGTTGAAGATGATCACCCAATACAAGCTGCCTTATTTCAGCAAAGGGTATGTCAGGGCATGTCCATTAAAATGTATATGATTAACTAGGAAGAAAAAATGTTATTTTTCTTAATTAATGGTTCATTGAGAAATTCTTTCCCCGTAAATACATATATGCCAAATTATTGAATTTGTAACTTGGAAAATTTTAAAATTTCAGATCTGTGTACTGTAAACACGGATTTTTTTGTGATATTAAAAACACAAAAGCAGTGAAAAAGCAACAACAATAAAACAATGGCCAAATCTATAAAAGTATTTGCTAAATTCAGACATTGGGCATTACACAGAGTCGTAATTTTGAAACTGCTCTTCAGATTGTGACATTACAGCAAAAGTAATTATGTGACGTGATGTAAAAACTTAAAATCAATCGAGACTTAAAATTCTTTATGAAATACATCACTAAGTTTACCATATTGATAAAACTTGATAAATTGAGCATTTTTATGAAATATAAACCAAAAAAATTGAAAAGGTTTGAATGCATAACCAGAAAAATGATACCCACTAGTTGAAGTGCTGGTCCCTCTCAAGTTACTTGCAGTAACATCAACCTATTAATGGTAATACATTTATTCCTTTGCTAATTATTGTTTTACAGTTTATATTTTGGAAATCGTGCATCAATGAAAAGATAATAGAACAAGGAATTTGTAAAGTGATCAATGTTCCTGATGAAGACATGAAAACTCTGACAAAAAAGCAACAGGAACTTCTTGATAGAATGATAAACCTAGAGAGAATAGCCGATAAAAAAGGCAGAGGGATTTGGAAGGAAGAAAAACCGCCAATGAAGGATGTTGTGAAACAGTCTATGAAGAAAACACTGTATCTACCTGTTATTATGGTCAAACTTTTATATGAAAAGATCAAAAATAGATATGTCAAGATTTAACTTTGTATGGAATATTATCTAGTATTATGATACAAGTCTACATTTTCTGTCAAATTGACTGTTTTCATGTTTCAAATATTGTAACAATTTCTTGAATTGTTTCAGTACATAATCTTTTTCTGAAAATTACCTTTTTCTGAAAATAACATAACCAAATTGTAGCCATGTTTGATTACATGTATAAATAAAGGTGTTTTAAAAGGTAGTATATTTCTGAAGGTGTTATTTTTTCCTTAAATTTTTCAGAAAATCTGCTGCTTTAGTGAATCATGGGAAATATTTACATTTGAATAACGAAAACTGCCTAATTAGGGCCATTGTTGATATGATATTGTTGGTCTTAATAAATTTTATCACATTTTGAAAATAAAATTAATTAAGAATTAATTGTATTTTTTGCCATTCATACCTACCTATATTTATTCATTATCCAAAAGCAAGAATAATCCTTCGCAAAAGTTAAAAAAGATAGATAAAAAATCCTAAATTCACAATATTTTGGTCCGTTAACCGATAAATTTTAATGTTAAAAATTTGTATTTTCTTCTATACTCTATGTCAGAGCTTGTTGGAACATGTAAAAGGGTTATGAAAGAAAAACTTTCTCATGTATTCTTATAAAATAGTGTTTATTTTGTAGATTGAAAAGAGTGCAAGCAAGTTGCAATAATACTTTTTAGCAAACACGATGCATTTTAAGCTACATGGAGTTTTAAATTCCCTTCAGGGATTTTTCATTGTAAAATCAGCCATTTGTTTGCATGAAATAGCTTTTTGCGTCCGCTAGCACGAGACTGGGAGTACAAGGGTTAGATATCTCACAAAAATGGTTTGAGGCACACCTGAATGGAAATTTAAAAAATAATTCTTCTTATATGAATTGTGACATAAGGTCCAATCAAAAGAAATGAGCACAGTTTTTTAAATTACTCTACATAGGTCAAACTTAAGTGCTCATTGAGAAAATCAAATACGTTTTCATAAAAAACATGTATGATATTGAAATATCAGATTTTATTCATAATGGTTGGACCATCAGATTTGGTATAAATGAATCCAAAAATGATCTGGCTTTGTTCAGTTCATGAGTATTGTGTCAATTAAAATGCACAAATAATGGTTAAATTCTGTCTTACCAACATTATCCCATTGCCCAGATATTAATTGTGTGAACTTAATTGTTACACAAACTGCTGTGAATGAAATTTAAGAGTACAATATATTTGTTTGAAATAAAATGAAAAAGTGCTTGATTTAATAAAAATTCACTTAAAAATCAAGTGTTTTTTAATTTTAATATGTTTGTACCTATCTGTTCAACATTTTCCCAAATAGTAAATGTTGTTTTAGTCTGTGATTGAACACACGTACATTTATTTGGTTTCAGGAAGGGACAAACCCTTACTTTGTAATACACAACTCAAATTCCGTAAATGTAAGATGGTTGATTTTTTTATTGACGATGTTTTGTTATATTTACATACTATTGGCATTTAAATGGGTACCAACTGTGCTTCTCATTTTGCTAATTTTGTAGCTGAAATAGCCTGAAAGGCCCTGTCAACTTTTGTCAACAATTTGGGCCCATCTTCGTCTGTGTTTTCTGTTAACCTATCAATAATATTTTGAATGTTTCATTCATCTGTCACATTACCTACGTTTCATGGTTCATTGACTTTACCAAAATTGACAAAAATTGATTTTAATGTGAAAATGAAAATAATTTAGGGTAAATATCAGACTGCTCTCCAACCACATGTAAAACAGAGGTAATTTACAAATCTTGAGGTGCCCACAAGGTTTTCAAAAAGGGTAAAATACCACTCCTTGTGAAAGACTCTAAATTGCCCCAAATAAAAAATTGTGTATGTGTACAATAAATCTGCTTTAACCTGAATATCATCAAAAATATACATCTTACGAGTCGTAAAAACACAAAGACAAACCAATTCCTGACTTTGGACAGGCACATTAGACATGTGTTGGGGTTAAACTAGGTCAGTGCGTACCCAGCTCTCCACACTGAGTGGTCAAAGCAAAAATTAAAGAAAACAAAAGCAGTAACCAATGAGCTATGAAAATCTAATGAATGCTCAGTTTTTGAGAGCAAGTTGAGGGTAAGATACCTGATAATAAAACATCAAGCTACTCAACACGATATGTCATCAAACAGATTAAGACAATTTGATACTATGTTGTAAAAAACGTGAAGAAAGACAAGATGGATGCCAATTCAAATTTATTATAATTTGTGTTAGGGTGCAATCAGTTTATTAATATTCATACCAACAAAGCCAGGTTTTAATGTCATGACTATAATGTCGAACTTTTACCCCTTATGGATAAGTTTGTTAAATGGAACAGTGAGGTTAAAGGGATCCTTTTTAAATTTGTAAGCTTTAGATGTAATGTTTCAATATATCATAGGATGTGATATCCCTTTTCTTATCAAAATTCTGCATTTGCAGCTGTATTTTTCAATCTTTCGAACAGTTATAAAATTTTTAAAAAGTCTTGTGAAGGTTGTGAAATCTGTATCCCTGCTGCAAAAGATTACCTGTAAGATGTAGGGTGCACCACATACCAAGAAACGGAAAGTTAACTAAAGGAAAAGAAAAATCGTCCCCTTTATCATTAAGTTAAGTGCATAAACAACCCTGTTCAATTTGTAAATGCAAATCTGAAAAACGGAATACTATGATCACAGATATTAGATTTTTCAAGGTAACTTCTTGAATTTCTTTTGCAAATTTTTGAAACTTGATTATTAAAAGCTAAAACATCATCCAGATATACTTTTTAAGAATTTTTCCTTAAAAAGTAACTAGATTTAATGCAGTATATGTAAACCTCTGTGCTACAGTGGTATTTAAAGAAGAAAAATCATAACGGTCAATGTAGAAAAGGGAATTTGGACCGACTTTGCCTAAAACATCTAGTGATTTTTTTAAACTCCAGAAGTAGTCCATAGATGAATTTTCATAACAGAAGTTAAAAATGGGAGTTTTAACAGTAGATAGGGCCCTAGTTCATATAAATGAGACATTAGTGTTTTGTTAATTAATCATTAAGATGTTCTTGTCAGTCTAGTCATGTGGCATCAGTCATTGAACCTGGCAGTAATATACTAACAGTATATTATTCCTAGATTTAACTTATTTTCATGGTGTAAAAAGGGTCCACTTTGTCTCGACTGCGACGGAAGTCGTTGAATTAAGG
>JAULBM010061736.1:0-10282 GCA_032357055.1 Geukensia granosissima | reverse complement strand
TATAAGATTTCGTACGAAGAATTGGTCAGACATACACAATTTGGCGTCGAGGGATACATTTCAAACTCTTTATTCTTACGAACTTATCTGCCTCCAACAGGAAAACCCTATTTTTAAGAACTGTTCTTTGCAACTTGATAAACATCTGTTATAGTTTGAAGAAAGTCTGGTAAGTGTCTTTAAAAAGACAGGAACTGCTTACCCTTCTGTACCACCTGAGTTTATCTCCGGTTGTTTTAGTGGGGTCCGCATTGTTCACTGTTTTGGGGTTTTAGTTTTATATGACTGTATACATGTTTATGCCATGTTCCTCCTTGTTCGTGTTCTCGAGATTGCCGTGTCTGTCGTCTTTCCCCTTTTGGATGGACCTTCAGTTTTCTTTCGCTTCCTCATGTATAAATACAAATGGGGATTACACTTGAAATATTTAACTGACCCTTTAGATGTCTAAACTCCAAAGCACAAGCCTTTAAGACATGAACGTTATCCCTAAACATCATCTTGGAAATGATTTCATTGGCAAAGGTCATTGTCAAACCTGGCATCTCAAGGTCACACTTAACAAATAACCCCAGAGAACATAAAGTTAGCTGATGAAGAGTACAGCAGAACTTGTTAACCTTAATGAGGTAACACTGTTACATTTGGGCCGAAATAATGATGACAATAATGCTTAAAATCTCAAGAGCTATATTTCAAATATTTACACCGAAGTCGTCAAATGTTGTGCTAAGGGCTTTTTCCATGATTTATATGTTTAGTCATTTTTCGCTTATACTGCGGCAACGACAATAATAAATAATAAAACGTAATGCATAATATTCAGCACGTCAATCTTGATATCAGACTTATAATTGGATTCCTGATGAGTATTACTGCTGGTGCAAGAGCTGCTAACTTTCCCGGAGCACCTGAACTAGACATCCCCTGTATAGGATACAGATTGCTCAAGCTTTAAGCTTTTATTTATTTTGGTGGGTTTTGGGGATTTTTTTTCGTTTTTGTTCTTTTGGCCAATAACGTAACAATTTACCTCTGCCCCTTTAAAAATATTTTATGTGAATCGGGTATACAATCCATGGTATTTGGATTTTGAACAAGCTCACCAACAACAGTGAGTACTTTTTCGAGGTAGGTACCTCTTGTCATTTATTGTTGTATTTGTAATTGTCTTCCGAAATTGTATTTACTTCAAGAGTTAAATATACATGTGATACATTTGTATTTTCATGTGTTTTATAATGTTCTATCAGACCACTTCGCCAGGTTAGAAGAGGGTTAAGCGCTGAGAAACCATTTACTTAATGGGACTTACCCTAGCAGGAAACTCTATTCCAGTGGATGTCGTTTCTTTATAATAGACTTTTACTATATTTACGTTGTACATTTTTTATTTGTAAACGATTATGACATATGAACTAATCACATATATATTTTGGACCTTTTAATTACCGCTTGCTTCACGGTGTAGACCTTTTTCTTTTGTTGTAGATGTTTTCAATTGGATGATCATACGACATTTCCATTCTTTAAGGAGTGACGGCTACAAAATATCACAGTATAGGCTAAAATGACACTGCTTTTGATTTTTCCTTTGACCACTCGTTGGAGGGGGGTTTGGATCCCACTAAACTAGTTGAACCCCACCAAATGTCTCGTGTGTCTGTTCCAAGTCAGTAGTTGTGGTTACAGGTTTGTCTTTGTGTTTATTGTTCTGTTAAATGTACATTTTTAATAATATTCAAGTGAGAACAGTATTATTTTACGCATACACGATTTTTTATTTGGGGCGATTTAGAGATTTTCACAAGGAGTGGTATTCCACCCTTTTTGAAGGCCTTGTGGAGACCTCCAGATTTGTAAATACCTCTATTTTTCTCGTGGTTGGAGTGCTGTCTCTCAGACATTTACCCCATATCTTTTCATTTTATTTAAGGACAAGCGTTGATGGCTTCAAAACACTTAAAATTCCGACAGGTGACACAATTGATGCAAGACCTAATGAACTTGTATAGATAATATGTCTGCATTTGAGCATTTCTTAAACTATGTTTAAATCTCGAATTTCCTGTTTTGTAATGTTACTGATGAGAGGTTATTGCTTGAAATGAACATATAAGATATCAGAATTCACCATTTCTATTCAACATTGGTAAACATGTATAAAAGAGCTGCATTAAGCCCTATCGCCAGCTCCAGCTAACAATGGCAGCATAATATTTTTTTTAAAACCTTCCCAAACAGTATTAAATGTATACGACGAGAAATAGACACAATTTTCACTTATTCGTTATTCATGGATATTTAATTAGAACAAGATTAAATGAAATACATGAATCTGAATACCGTTAATCTTCTGCAACCTTCTATGATGCAATGGTCACTGTCATTTGTCTGGAAGCAATCAATGTGGAAATCCCCATCATTTACCAGCTGTGCACTGGACCTAAAGTAAAGAAAATTCTAATACAACTAGCCATCAAATCAGTTAGTAATACAATTTAGGAATCATTGAAGTTGAATGGCATTTTCATCATGATCCTGTTTTCAATTCGGTGTAATAATAAATGACTGTCCAAGATATGTCGTTGCCTTGTATATGGGCGTCCCGGAGTGTTTTTTGTTAATTTCTATCTTGAACCATCCGTGCTTTTGGAGATATCAGCTTCATTTTATCGTTTCCTTTTTTCACACTTAACTAAACAACTGAAATATTTTCTTCGCTATTAAGCCTGACATAAGGAAACTAATGCAATTTTAGCTTTCAATAAAAATGCCTCTACATTGGAAATAATCTTCAAGGCAACCTATTTTCCATGGCAATAAAAACAAAACTTACAAGAAATAAAATCAAGAAACTTACTTTCGATGAAAGCGACCACAAGGGTTTTTAATTGAATAAATTGTGGTAACTATATTCTAGTTTCACCTGACACCAACGCCTTAAAGCATTTCATGACACTTATCTTGCGCTTACCATGTTATCGAAGGTGCAACATGAAAAATACACACATGTATCCGTGCTAATTGAACGTTAATCATTAAGAAAGAACTGAGCTTTTTTCATTGAATTAAAATTATAAAAATTTGCATTAAGCATATAAAGAAAAATTAATATTAGAAAAATCCAAAACATAACAAATGAGCTTAGTAGAGGTACTGACCAGAGTTTTTTACAGATTTAATGTACTGTACCAAATACCCAGTTAAATTAAACTTTAACTTGTGGCCAAACCTCTAAGGCACCGTTCACAACATGTCGCAAAGATAATGCATGGTCACTTTTTGTATTTTCTATGTTTGTGACACAAACCCCTGATTACAAAATAACCACTAAGTTTTGAAACGCCATTCTACAATCAAACAGAAGGTCAATTATTTTAGATAAAATATGCTGTTTTTTGTGAACATCTGAGCATGCTGATGTGATTTGCACACAGTTCGTAAATATATTGTGCATTTAAAAATATTTTGGCACAAAAAACCCTGGTAAATTTTGCATTAGAAAAGGGTAATAATTAATAAATTAATAATAATAAATTAAAGAATAGATGTTATATATTTATCATGAAAAGTCTTATCGCGATCATTTCAAACATTTATAGAAACAAAGATTCAGATTTGAGGTTTAATAGAATTCTGTGTTTAAAATCAATTTTCTCGACTTGAACTCCAGAATATTCTTGCCACTTCCGCAAATGTGATACAATGATCATATGCGGTAAACATTTTCTGTGCAAGTTATTTTTATTAAATCATTATCTTCAGTACCTCAATACATCAAGTCATTGCATTTAAGCTAGACGATCATAGTTATTGGATTATGCAAATAATTTTGTCAGCTTCTTATTAGTGTTAGTACGCTTGAAATACATTATGAAATGGAGAAAATGGCACCTCTGAGTTGATATATTTTTCTACGTGGCTACAAAACTTCTACGTATGCAGTACTCCCATACTAAGTTATGAGACATCAAAAATATTAAAGAAAACTATTGTGAGTAATTTATAGCACAAAATGTTAATCTTTTCTTTAATACAAGACTTGTAAACTTTTAAGAAATATGTCATGTGATTTCTTTTTCAAAATAAATAATTTGAGATAACAGAAAGCGAATATTCCACCAATGATTCGCAATCTATAAATAACTGGTCAACATTTGCAGGAAGGATACAGATATCTCAAGCTTCTCAAGACTTTTACAAAATTGTATAACCGTTACAAAGATTTAAAACAAAAATATGGCTGCACATGTAGAGGTTTGATACGACAAGTGATACCACATCCTACATTCTATGGAAACATACATTCGAACATAAAAAGCTTTTAAATTTAAAGATGATACCTTGAATCTCACGGTTCCGTTAAACAAAATTATCCACACAGGGAACAAGTTTGTCGTTGTAGTCAAAACAATAAAACTTCTTTTTGTTGGTACAGATATTAATACACTGATCGCATCATTACGCAAATATTAATACATCTGGCATTGCAGCCATCTTATCTTTCTTCACGTTTTTTTCACAACACGGTCTTAAATCGTCAGACACACTGTATTTGATGACATCTCGTGTTGAGAGGCTTGTTGTTTTATCATCAGGAATTTCACCCTGAGCTTGCTTTCAGTAACTGCGAGCATTCATTAGAGATATACACAATGTATCTTCTTTTCGCATGTTAAGTATATTAATAGTGATTAAGGTACTCTGTAGTCAAATTGGGTGACTTTCTGTTTGAATGTTAAGTTTGTCTGTTACTGCTTTTGTTTTCTTTGTTTTTTTTTTCCTTTGACAACTCGTCGGGAGAGGGTTTGGATCATATTAAACTAGTTTAACACCACCACATGTCACACTTACCTGTCCTAAGTCAGGAATTGTGGTCATCCTTTTTAAATTATGGAGTCTTTCATTAATAATAAGTCTGCCCTTGTGGTGACTAAATGATTGTCTTATGTAATATGTAAATGTCGGACTATTGATGTCAGTATTTGCAGGAATATTTCATCCTGTTACTTTAGCTCAAAATAAATTTTTCTGTCTACAGATATATATGTTCTCATACCTGATATTTGTTTGTTTCACTTTGGTTTTGTGGTTTGTCTGTTGCTGCTTTTTCTTTTAGTTCCATTTTGGAAGAGGGTTAAGATCCTACTAAACTAGTTTAACCCAACCACATGTCTCATGTGCCTGTCCCAAGTCAGGAATTGTTGTCATAGGTTTGTCTTTGTGTTAATTGTTCTGTAAAATGTACATTTTTGATAATATTCAGGTAAGAGCAGCATTTACCGCATTCACGATTTTTATTCTGGGTGATTAAGAGCTTTTCACAAGGAGTGGTATTCCATTTCTCATACGTTTACCATATTTAATCTGCAGTGAAGGCTGAAATCTGAATTAACTAGTTCATACGGCTGGTTTCTTTATATTTATACTCTTATTATATGCACATGATGCCCATAGACTTTTTTATTTTGACCTGCCTGTCTGGTTAGGAATTCGGACAACATCTGTTAAAGACTAGTGACACAATTAGGAATTTATAGGGAAAATGCAGAGATTGGAGTATACAGACCATCGTCATAATCATAGACGCATCTCTGTTTCAAGATATTTTTTTCATTACTAGATAATGAAAAGTATTACGGCCTATTCATATCATATTTTGTAGTATTGATAAATACCAAGACAAAACCTTAAGAAGTCAAAAAAGTAATTATTCCATCTATTGTAACAAGCGACAGACTATTGCCTGGGGTTACAGAAAGGGGAATTCAGATAACCCACTGTCTGTATGTATATTAATTGGAATAAAAGATAGCGGGAATGTAGACGAAAAATGTCATAAGCACAATTAATTTGAAAAAAATATGTGTAATTTTTAACGAATTGTCTCGGCAGGTTCGTTTAATAAGTCGTTCAGACATGAGTATTCAGATGTTTTATAAGCATCTGATATTGTTTATTGTGTAACAAATGTTACAGCCAACTATGACATTTTAAAGAAAAGTAGATATATACACAATACTTTGTAAACGACTTGAAGAATATTCAATATATCTAATGTCAAAACAAGACATCATGTTAAATATCGTATTTTTGGCACAATGTATCGTTGTTTGGTGGTATAATCCAGTGAGCACAGTATGTTAAATTTAACGTCAGTAATGTAATCAAATTATCCAAGTCCATGTACTTTAGATCAGGTGCTTCCCTTAAGATTGTTTGCTGAACATATTGTTAATACTGTCTAATATTCAAACTCAGAGTTCACTTCAAAACGTCATTTTTTTGCCTAACGATACCAAATTATTTTTTGCGCAATATCATATCATACATATTGAAGTTCTGTTAAAATCCTTGTTCTATTTTTAGTACTTAAAACGGCAGAAATATGTTAATACTTAAATGAAAGATGTTTCCATACGTATGTTTTTGAATCATACAACAACATTCCCGAAAAAAGTCAATCATTTAAGTATTTTGTTGATTTTATTCTGTTAAACGCCATTTTCAACAATATTTCAGTCATATCGCGGCGGTCAGTTTTACTGGTGGAGAAAGCCGGAGTACTCGGAGAGTACTACCGACCTTAGGCAGGTAACTGACACACCTTATCATGTGCGATGCGAGTTAAACGCAACCCGTTTTTGTATGGTACAAACCCAGGGGCGAACTCACGCCCTATAGGTGATATGATACAGTAATCTGTACAGGTAAGTTTAAATCTACGACCTAGACCACTCGGTCACCAAGGCCCCTGTTTGGGTATTGAACATCGTGTAACTATACATATTTTTAATTGTTGTTTGCAAAAAGCTAAAGCGAAATGTTTATTTGATTATACATTCTTGAAACTTTTTGCTTCGAGTCAAATGTCAATGTTTTGGCATACGTGTAGTTTAGTGTAAACATATTTTTTTCTTCAAATAAAGCAAAATGGATAAGACACAAATTATACAAACTTATGAAGTCTTCTCCTTTTATACAATAAATAAAAACAATATTTTGGCATGCAGATCAAATAAATAGTATAATATATCCATATCAGAATTATATGAACTACATAACTGTAGTATCTCTGGTTGCTTTTATTTCAATTTAACGGGGTAATTCTGATGACTCTTATAACACAATGATAATATTTTGATGACAGATAAAACATATTGTCTACATAGCCTTGCTGTCGTCTTAGATCTGCTGTATTAACTCTTTAGCACATTAGCTATCATATATTAACAAAACACTGTTTGATTATTTATTTTTTTTTTCTTTCATTATTTTCTCAAGGCATTCTGCTAAATGTTCAGCCATTGAGGGTACAAACACATCATCGTTTAATGCTATTCTCGCGGTATTAAGCATGGTTTAAAACAAAGATGTCTCCTCTTTAATCATAAAGATCTTAGTCGGATAATTGGGTGGTCTTTATACCAAAATAAATAATCTATGTTAACCAAGCTAAGCGAGCGTTAGCAAGTTTCTTACTTAACACTTTCTGTGTTTTGTTGCTCAAACCCTCGATTACATGGATAATTAACTACAAATTATACTCGTCCATCCATAACATCAGCCTTTGTTGTTAAAACAACGCATTCGTTCATCGTTAATTACAAGGCCATGATGTAAATGGGAATTACATCTACTGTTAGGTATAAAGAAACAATAATCTTTATACACTTTTTTAACTTGTCTCTCTATGCAGGTTCTTCAATTCCAGCGTAAAATACAATGCAAGATTTAGATTTGGTACTATACTACTACGAGGCTGGAATATATATACTTGTCAACTGTAGAATACTCATGTGAGACATAGTTCAAAGAGATAAGACAAATTTGAAACAAACTAAAAGATAAAACAAAAACAAAAAGAACCAAGACTTGTAATCCACAGTTTGGAATCCACCAACTCCTTTACTAAACAGGAGTGGGATCAGGTGTTCCGGAAGGGTAAGTATCCCTTGTTTTTCGCGCAGCGACCAGCAACCACTTATAACGAGTTGTTGCAAAGAGTCGTTTACGTGCAACACGAAACCGGTTTTTCAAGTCACTTCTGAAAGAAATTATTTGGGAATATACACATCCCACCAAAAGGACGTCCCTTTGTGAGAAGTTCTACCCATGGTGGAGAAACCAACCGAGTAACATATTACTTCACCGCAGCTTTTCTTGGGTTGGTCGCTCAGGGTTTGTACATGCAGGTGGAGAAACGGGCCGGGGTTTTCTGTATCACATAAAAAATTAAAACCAGTTTAATTTTAGCTCACCTTTACTTTTCAGCCAAAACATTGCGTCTGTCTGTAAACAATTGCAAAAAAATTTTTTTTTCTCTGTAACCCCTCAGCTAATTTTGACCAAACATTGCTGAAATGGACCTTGGATGGTCTTCTTCGTCCAACATTCTTACCCGCATTCCAAGGTGGCAGCCGTTACAAAAATAGAAAAAGGGGGTGGTATATTTAAAAAAATTGTCTGAAACTAAAGAGCCAGTTCCAACCAAACTGTGGTGCAATGGTCCTTACATGGACTTCTACCAATATTGTGTCAGACATCCCCACCCAACAACCAAGATGGCCGCCACAGCCAAGCTGGTTTTAACATAGGATCCTATTGGAATTTCACTTGAAAATATTCTGAAATTACTGAGCCAATTGCAATCCAAACTTAGGCGGAATTGTCTTAACATGGTCCTCTTCTAAAATTTTGTCCGGCTACACCGCCCACAAACCAAGATGGTCGAACATGTTTTAACATAGGACCCTAAGGGAAATTCACGTGAAATATTCTAGCAAAAAACTACTGAGGCAATTTCTACCAGACATTTGGTTGAATGTTCTTGACAAGATCCTCTTTCAAAATTTTGTCCGATATCCCCGCCCACCAACCAAGATGGCCGACACAGCTGATCTTCGTTCAACAAAGGACTCTATTAGAAATTCATTTGAAAATCTTTCAAAACTTTGGGCACAATTGGTACGTTGGTCCTTTACCAAAATTTTGTCTGGCATCCCCATGAGCCTTCCAAATTGGCATATGCAGGCAAACTTATGAAAATAGAAGGTGTGGCATGATGAATGAGACAGCCACCAACCAAATGACAGTAGAATTTAAATTTCAATAGGTCACATTACGGCCTTCAACAATAAACCAGAGTCAATACCATAACGGAAACTGTAAAAGGCCCCGAAACACAAAATGTGAAACTATATATAAAACACGCCAATCGACCTAATCTAGTGCAAAAATGGTGAACATATAGCAATAAATGATCAATTAAACAACGACAACCACTGGACTACAGGTTCCTGGCTTAGGACAGGCACATTAGTATGTGGCGGGGTAACCTAGTTCAACATAGGACCCTATGGGAAATCCACTTGAAAATCTTCTTGTCAGAAACCTCTGCGCCGATTGCAACCAAACGTATGTGGTATGGTTCATTGACGGTGACCTACCAGCTTTCTCTCCAGTATTCACTACCCCCTGCAAACAAGGTAGCTGCCGTTACTAAAGTCAATATTGTTACGAAACTTTGATGGAACTTTTGGACTCTAAGGTAAATTCACTTTAGAATCTTCATGTGTGAAACAACTAAGCCAACTGTCCTCTTCTAAACCCTTTTACAACATTTTTCTGGCGAGGACCAGTGAGGAGTCTCAGTCAGCCGAGCGATACAGGCTCCCATGAGTCTTTAGTTCATGTTTATTTAATTGTTTACTGGCATACAATTCTCCCAGTTATGCCGAAGGTTGACACTCACAGAAATGTGACCATGAACCAGCTGTAACCAAGTGATTATTATCGATTTTATTTTCATTGTTTTTCCTTTCATAATTATTTTTTAAATTATTTTACATTTTATATTTTGTGGTTATTTTTGCAACTTGTTTTACGGTATTGATTCTTGTACATCGTTGAAGACCGGACAGTGCCACAGTTCCTATTTGTATGCAAAATCGGTTCAAAAACTAAGATATTTGAAAGGCAGTAACATCTTTAACAAGAAACTTAACTTCCCGCTCTAGTTTAGTTAAGGATAGTAGCTGATCTGATAATGGAAGAATTATTGCAACATAGATGTCTATTTTCTACATATATGTTTCACAAATGCAGTGTAGGAAAGTTTACTTGGGGGATTATACAAGTGAGGTCTTCACAATTATTGCCAAACAAATGAAATTTTACACCACCAAAAGATTAACATGAATAACCTGCAATTACCAAGGTCGATGGCACCATTAAATATCTCTGATGGTAAATCATTCGAGAAGGCATAGTTGAACAT
>JAULBM010061725.1:0-10282 GCA_032357055.1 Geukensia granosissima | reverse complement strand
CCAGTAAAACTGACCGCCGCGAAATGACTGAAATATTGTTGAAAGTGGCGTTAAACCCCAATCAAACAAACAAACAATCAAGCAATAAAAGTATATGCCCAGTATAAAATTACACCGGCCCAGCATTCTTATGAATATTGAACTGTCCCTAATAAAGAGCCAACTTTAGAACAGTTGTCCGAAGTGCACAAAATATGTACAAGAATAATTATTTAGTCAAATGGTATCGCTAGTGTATTTGAAGGAGACCCTTTTCGGGAAATGAAAAAGTGTTATTCCTTATGAAAATAAAGAAATACGTCGATATGCTTAAACGTGCATTGCAGTTAATAAAACCCGTGATGTTTGTTGGAGGATCAACAAGTAAAGTATATAAAAAACAACAGATATAAAATTGCAATTAGATTTCGTTTGTATTTAGCTTTTCACGGTTTATTATATGCTTTTTTTACCGATGTCATGTCCGCATGATGGTGATTATCTTCTGATGGATAGTTTGTGTGTGCATTCGAAACAGCAGAAGTTTGCCATACCATTTTGCATAAAACAAATAAAGTATTAGGCCACTCAAAATTAATTAATAGTTTCTCGGATTCGCTCCGTCTTCATTTTATTGTTTCAGAATTTCAAAAAAACCTTTACTTTTTAATTTTTAGAAATTTTCATTGTTATTCTGAAATACAAAAATTACAATTTGATCGCTCGCTCCTAAAAAACACAAAAATAAAGTAAAAAACTTAAAACTGTTGTGTTCGCATTAGTTTTTAGGTTGCGTTCAAATATTTTGCCATTGCAAGAAAAAAAATAAACAAAAAATTTGGCTCCCGCGCCTTTTTTTATCACTACAAATAAATTTGTAGTGACCATATGTGATTTTCTCGTACATGTCGAACTTGATTGGAACGCATGTCATCCCACAAATTTTATAAGAATTATTTATAATACATTTTGGCAAAAAAATGATGGGTCCTATATTTAAATGTCTTTGCAGGCTCGATCTAAAAAAACAATAGGCATACTGTCGTTACGACAGGCTTATTGTAACATGACTGTCGTTTCCCTTTTACATTCTAACCCACCCTCACTTTTTTGTTATTTAGAGAATTGTTGAACACGTTCCGTAAATGACCATAAATAAATTACTCATGAAAAGCAGTTCAGTACGAATGAAAAATACAATTACGCGAATGATTTACTGATCTAAATGATTTACCTTTTCAACATTGATTAACTTGTATTTTGAAAAGATTTACTTGTATTTGGAGAAGATTTACTTGTATTTAGAGAAGATTTACTTATAAATATAAACATATATTAATACTTCAATCTACATAAATCAAATAAAATATCACAAAAAGAAATAAATACGGATTTGGAAACAGAAACTGAAAATTGTGTTTATTAAATCCGGTTCCTTTTACAAATATAAACAAATTATTAAACTATCACATTCTCATTCCCACGGAATTATCTCCCAAAAGTCGGAAACCTTGCTTTAAAAATCTTTTAATGGGTTAATATATGCTGAAGAAACTTAGTATGAAAACATTTGTCACTTGGCCGAGTTTCGATGAGTCGATACGGAAATAAGTCCCTATAACATTTGACGTAACTACTTGATATCAAAACTCGACAAGAGTTACATGAAGACTCTTATTATTAACTATTGGAATAAATAAACCCTTAAAGTCACAAGGTCAAAGTCCTTAACAACAAGACAATTTCCTTGCAACCAACCAACTGAGATTTCTCGAAAAAGTTATCAATGGTGGGTAATATACAAAAAAAACAGTATTTCGAGACCTACACTTTTATAAATAAGTAAACAAAATTATTTGAAATTCATTTTGGAATTCTGGTCAAATGTATAAAGGGATCAAGGAAAACCTCTCAGCTGATTAGGAACAATTGCACATGCATTCAGGACATTGATAGTCTACTATAAAAATTGGAAATGTGGCATGATTGTCCATGAGTCAGTCATCCACCAAATGACAGTAGAATTTAAATTTCTACAGGTCCCATTACGACCTTCAACAATGAACCAGAGTCCTTACCATAATGGATCTATAAATTGTCCCGAAATATAAAATGTGAAACTATACATAGTATCTAGTAAAAAAATGTGAACATATAACAATAAATGACTCATTAAACAACGACAACCACTGGATTACAGGTTCCACATTAGTATGTGGCGGGTTGAACAGAATTTTGAGCACTCAACCCTCCCCCTTAAACCTGTGGGATCAGTGACAAATAATGAGACAAATAGAATAGCAACATCACTGTTGCAATTAAATCAATAAGCCCAAAGACTAAGAATGCTCGCAAAAGTTAGCTCAAAGTGTCGCCAATCGGGATATAAATAAAACATGATGGACAACAAATAATTTGACCACTAGAGTTACAGGTTCCTGGCTTTGGACATGCACACTTGGAATGTAGTGGGATTAAACAGGTTGGTGGGCTCTCAACCCTTCCCTAACCTGGGACAGTGGTGTGACAAAACAGCAATAAAAACACTCTATAAAAATCGGTTGAACTGAATTTAAAACTTGAGATCGCTACCGAAAACTAATAACAAATATAATTAAAACTTAATACAAGATACAACAAAAGTATCGACCTCAAAATTGCACTCACAGTTGCTGTCTGCTAGTTTAAACCCAAAAGCAACCGATCAGGAAACCAAATTTTCCTTGACTAAGGAGTCAATAAAACACGTCCAATTGGATTTAGTGTTGAAATATCATTAGAAGTCAAAGAAATCTGGGGTTGTGCAAATGCCAATGTAAAATATAAATAGACAGGAAGTAGAAAATATTATAACAAGTATAAAATGTTTAGTTCCGTATAAAGCTAATAACAAGTAGTATAACCACCAGTAACAAGTAGTATTACCTCTAGTTTAACTTAGCTTTAAAATGATGCGCACACACTAAGATCACCTGTGAGAA
The DNA here is from genome assembly GCA_032357055.1 of Geukensia granosissima. NCBI lineage: Eukaryota > Metazoa > Mollusca > Bivalvia > Mytilida > Mytilidae > Geukensia > Geukensia granosissima. The sequence continues at coordinate 7,322 of JAULBM010061725.1, read as the reverse complement.
GTCAATGTGACCATTTCTATAACGCTAGTATGTGTGTACAAAACATATTATTTGTTTATTCCTAAAATTTTAATCTTGTAAAGGTTTTTTTAATAATCGTTTTAGAAATTTTTTTTGGAAAATGCAATTACATGACACTGTTTTAGATTCTCTCTATATTCGAATTATTAATTTCATGCAAATTATATACAATAAATCTACATTAATACTTCTAGTTTTTCCAATTTAGTTAAAAGGAAACCTATTTATATATAAAAGTATAAGCACGGAAATTGATTAATTACAGCACAAATATTTGACAACCTTGTGGTAAGCTACTTAACAATGTTAATATTAATCAATTTAACAGAACTAGATCATTCACCTATATAGCGATATCAATACTCTCATTCATTTGAAAATTTGCTGATACATGTCCGGCATTTTCTAAATGTATTCGCTTTAAGTTAAAAATCCTCTTAACTTCTTGATATATGTACTGTTTCAATCATTGCAGGGACAAGAAGCGAAGCTGTGTTCATAGAATAAATAATTTACTCAGTATTTAAAAGAAGCGAAGCTGTGTTCATAAAATAATTCACTCTGCTGGTATGAATGTTCGGCAAGCCGTTTTGCGGTTTCATCTTGGAGATTTTTCCCTGCATCATTACATTTTTATGGTCATGCTGTCTCGCTGTGAATGAATAGGAAACAGCTTTACGCCTAGATTTTCTAAGGTTTGGAATGAGTCTGCAATAACTGACGGACAAGTCCTTTCTAAAAATCAACCTATTTTCGCCTATTTCAGGTAGCATGTTAAATTGATTTTTGTATGATCTTTCTACAAGAAAAAGATTAACATAAGCCTTCTAGTTAAAAGATAGAATATGGAATATATGTCAGAAAGACACGATTAACATCTTACATATGTTTATAACAAAAATTAAAACGACAAATTCAATTGCGTAAAAGGCGTTTTTTCTGGATTTACCTTCATCAGACACGTTAGGAGCCAAATACATAAAGATCAGTAAAACTTTATGATTTTTTTGTTACTTTCATGGACCAAATTGGAATATACAGTTCACGAAACAATGAACGACGATAAGCAACCACTTTAACAGATTACAACACACATTCCAGCTACAGCAAACAACTCGTGCACGTGGGATCTTTTTGCGACTTCCACACAGCACAAGAGAAAAACTGTAATATTATTTAAAAGAAAGAATATGGAATATATGCTAGAAAGACACGGCCCACATCTTAGACATAGTTATAACATAAATTGAAAATCCAAATTTAATTGCGTGTAAAGCGCTTTCTGGATTAACCTTCACCAGACACGTTAGGGGGAAAAATACGACGACCAGTAAAACATTTTGAATTTTTAGATACATTAATGCTTGTTTCCAAATCATATATCTGTATATCTATTAATCAAATTCCGTTTTGTGCATGTGTTTTTGAAATTCATTTGTTTAAACTAACTTACGGACAATACAACTTAGGCAATAACAACATAGCAAAACGTAGAATTTAAAGAAAACCACTCCCAATAAATGTGAAACAAATGTTACAGTTTAAAAGAAATAAATTATACTATTATACCATGTTTACTATTTATACCCACTTGACTGTACTTTAATACTTCGCGTATTGTTATTTACATTTGAGCATAAGTTTCATATTCTTGTATGATCGGTCTGCATTATACTTTTACTCTGAATTACATAATATTTTACAAACAACTATACAAACTTACGACAACATGAAAATGTTAAAAACGATGTAAAATAGTTTCATGCAACTGAAGGTTAATAAATACAATGTTATTGACAACTTTATTGAAAAATTCATAATACAAATGCATTTATAAAATTTAAAGAAATAATTGATTATTTTATCAATTATTATTAATATTTCTTACCGTCTTCATCATAATGATTCCATACTTCCATGAATTGTTGAGCAGTTATTTGCTTAAATTCCCTTGTCTTCAAATCTCTAAATTGTCTTAAAAAGTTTGTTGATGTTTTATTTGAGCCAGCCATGTTTTGTCATCAAATATACTTGTCAAAGTCACCAGTTGATCTCTTAGAAATATTGACGCATGCGTAGGGCGATTGGTACTCGAGTAACAGGTGTCATTTAAAATTGCAACATAAATAACTTCCGGTGCGGCAACAACGCTACTTTTCCCAGTATTTTTATTGTGTCAATTGACAATCTTTGGTCGATGAAATGCGAATGTGAAAATTACACGTTGATGCCAGTTTCAATCAGTCTTATGTTTTCGTCGTTCAATGTCATTCTCACAGTAGATTATCTCGTAAAGTTTTCCAATAATTTTAAAAAATGCTAAAATCTCAGGTGTATGTTTCTACACTAATGAGAAAAGATTGGAATAAGAAAATATCATGTTGCTAGATAAAAGGCAGTGAAATTCTAGTCATTAAAACAATCTGGGGAACATTCCAGGTAATGTCAACCCTTATATCGACATACTTTTAGCAGCCTGTGTGATTATTTTCCATTCGGCTGATTTTATATATATGTTTTATATACATGTATTGATTCGGGGAGAATATATACCTTTGATGTACATGTAATTTATAATACGCTGCGATATTGATCTTCACAGATGGCAGGTTATTATTTACTGTTCTAGTTTATATTTTCAATAAATTTTATTAATAAACGCGCGGGATATCTAATAATTGCTCGCTTGACTAAAATGGTTATGCGAATTCTAGTTAATAAACCATTCTTTTAACAAATATATTTAAGCACAAAAGTCAGATTTCAGATTTTATAAGTATACTAGGTTTTTCCTTTTGACCATTATATATAACACGCATGCAACATTTGTGCAGTATAGATAGACTGGTGTTATTTTTGTCTATAACCAAGTAGATTTTAACGTACAAAGAAAACGTTTCAACTCAAAATTTTATTTACTTAATAAAAAATAAATGATTACAATTCTCCGGGTCAAGAAAACATTTATTTCTGACACAAAATAAGCATATCTTCTTCGTATTTGAGAACTTGAGAACTGCAGTATTTGTAATCAACTTAGCAGGGTAACCTGTAGAAAAACAAAGGGAATAAAAAACAAAAATTATTTATTTTAGAAAACGTGGTTAAAAAGGAATATTTCAAACACTAAATTTAAGTATCAGAATTTTCTTTAGAGAGCATTGCTGCTGTCGCATAAATAACTACAAAAAGGATTCATCCAATCAAGTTTAAAGTCGTCCCTCCTAGAATTCTATGGTCGCTATCACGAGTTGGTTGATCCATATAGTATCAGTGTATCTCAACTAGTAATGGACCTGTTACTGGTAATACAACAATCAGTTGACCTCTTCTCGGACTGACGTTAATCCGAATTGAAGTTTTAGGATTAAATTTATATTCCAGTAAGAAATTGTGCGCAAGACAGGGGATGCTTACCTTTTATAGAGCACCTGATCCTACTCCTGTTTTGTAAAGGAGTTAGCCTTTGTTCCTTTTGTTTTTTGTTTTAACTTTGGGTTTGTTTCAATTTGTCTTGTCTCTTTCGATTACAGTCATTAGTTCTCTTAAATGGGTGTTCCAAACTGGACTTAAAACCACCCACTACAGAAGACCCAGCAAGAACAGATCCTATAAATTTATAAAGGAGTAAGCTGATATAATTGGCCATGAATACAGTAGATTTGATTCTGATGAAAATAGTTAAACAGTTTAATACAAAAATTAAATAGGAGAAAAAACGTAGATATCTGTCTTGTAAGACACACTTGAATAGCTTACTAATTTCCAAATGCTGGGTTGCTTGTTTTCTTTTAAATTTGCCTTTATCAGTGGAAGTGTTCCTCATTATCCTCATTATCATAGCGTGTATTTTGACTAATTCATGTAAATATTATTTCCGGGAAAAACCGTTAACGGAAAATAATTATATGACAAAGGATTTATTTATCTTACTTTAAAAATAAAATTTATCAAATAAACTGAAAATCTCTTCTTTCTTTTTTTACGATAACTCGTTTCATAAAAACGATCAATGTAAGACATTTTTTATTTCAAGTAACCGACAAATCAATATGTTCATTAAAAGGACTTATTTTTATGAACTTATCGACTAGATTTTGATTTAGAAAACATTTGTCGCTCCTCTCTACAAATATTCAAGCAAAAACATTTATTTCGGAGAATGCGACAAAAAAATATGTGATTTTGATAAACAGTAGAAAGTTAGAAAAATATTCGATAATACCATTTTGAACTTTACATTTCAATCGTATTTTGAAACAAAAATGCCGGATCATAGGAAAAAATATGAATAAATAAAAGGTACGATCACATATAAATATTCTATTTAGACTCGTTTTCATAATGAGACTTGTAAATTATTTCAGACTTGTGCTTAATACTATACATCTAGTCTTTGCAAGCTTTACAACAAATGGAAAATTGTCAATAAAATTCACACATCGTTTGAGATCATGTTAAAAGCCGAATAAAAGAGCACAGTCGGACTATTGATCATTTTATTCATTCATCAAATGACAAGCAAAAAAATCAAATAATCAATCGGTATTGTTTCTGATGACTTACAATGCCCGGATTATGAACAGAGCAGAAGTAGCTAAAGTTGTTAACATTTCAAGCGTTTAATCGATAGAAAACGAGATTAGCGACATAATTACAATTTAAAACGCTTATGGGAGGATGACTGATTCTGTGCATTATAATTGGCATTGTCATCTCGACTATGTTTGTTTCATTCTTATTGGTAATATATGGAAATCCTGATGAGGTTTTTTCTTTTTCCGTAGTGCATTTATTGATATATGCTTTAAAAGTTGGAATATGAGATGTATGCCAGAACGATAAGATCCCCATTTAACATAAGTTTATGATAAATATTTCATTATAATTTTGACTTCATCAGACAACCTTGGGCCAAAATAGAAAGATCAGTCAGTCAGACTTCATGAATTTCTAGACCAGATGAAATGTTCCGAACATTATGAACGACAATAATTTTAAGCCAAATATAATAATTTTACAAATTACAGTGTTGAAAGTTGTTAACTGTTTCTTTCCAACATGCATTCCAGTGCCCAAAATTGAATAAGAGCATATGACTCAAGCGTAGGGGAACTTTTTACGACATCCACACAGCACAGGCGAAAAAAGTACGCTGTACAACTAACTTAATTTAAAGTACGTTTAATTTATATCTAGTAGTAAATGTAGCATTCTGTTAAACGTGGTATACAATTCATAATACATGGTACATTTCTTTTATTTTATGCTGTACTTTTTTGTTATGCGGCGTGCATTTATTATTATACGTGGTGCATTTTTATACACCTTACGTTTTTCGTGATACTTTGTGCTTTTGGTGAAATACGGGCTGTATTTTAAAAAATAGATGTTTCTTTCTACATTGTAGTATCGAAATTAAACACACACGATATATACCATAACATTATGTTGTTATACGTGATAATTCATACGATGGAGGTAATTATCCCGAACTGATATACATGTATAAGGGGTAAAACCACCATTGAATTGTCTTTAACATTCTTTGTAAAATTTTTCATTTTCAAATCTTCATAAATTTTACATCTGAATTTTATCTAAAATGACACTCATTTCACCATTAAATATAATGATGCCCCTACCACCGCTCTGAATGTCATATACTATTAGCTTGCATATAAGCTAGAACAGTCACGATAAACAAGGAACGTCCTAAATTTTGCACTTTCACTTTCAGTTTAACATATTTAGAGGTTATCATTGGTAGCCTCTAAATTTTAAAAATGAGGCATAAAATTCAACCTAATATCTTTTCAAAATTTTTCCAGGGCTGTAAGCTTTCTAAAAGTACCAAATTTGATGCAATATCTCAAGTGGAAAAGATTTTATCATGCAGAAAGGGAACTACTTTGTTTATATAGCACTACTTTTACATGCCTTCCACGGACTGATTTATGCTAATGGTGGTTTTACACCACAAATGTTCACTGTTCGCTGTTCACGAAAATTTATTAAGCAGTCTTTTGAATCGGAGATAAATACTGGCAAGGCGCGCAATCACGTCGTCTGAAAATCGTGCTAAACGGCTAAAATATTGTCCTAGAAGATCTTGCCAGTGTCGGATACAGAGGGGAGCTACGAGGACGTTGGCACTCCGCTACTAAATGAGAAAAAAATATATAATAAATTGAATTGTTATCCTTTAATTTGCAGGGAAAACAACAACAAAAAATTCACGACAGCTTTACACTTTTGCTCGCTTGGCTCAAATTCCTGAGTCTGCCCAGCTTTCCCCAGTGTTAATTGAATTATTTTTTGTTATTTTATTTTATAATTTAACAATATCTTTAACTAAAGATTCAAAGTTGATTTGTTGTCTCCTGCTATATTTTGGGTTTTTTTAGAAAAAACTTTTATCTAGCTTTTGTGATGTAAATGTTGGGTTACCTTCTCCTGACTAACTTAAACGAGGCTCGTTTCGAAGATGCTATTGTGGTTCTAGCATTTTCATCAAAATTAAAATAAGCCAATTCTAAAGTTTATCCTTGGTTTACAGACTTGTAATTTTTCATTAAATAGGAATACCAAGATTTTAAATATTTTGCTTACGCAAAAATAACTATAATAACTATAATTCTAACTTGCACACCAAGAAATCTTCTATTTATAAAAATAGTTTGAGTGACTATTAAAAAGAGACCGGAAATTCTATTGAGAAAATTTTCTTTATAAACAGTAAAATGTATTTTTTCCTTCTAAGATTCAACGTGCTTCTTTCGGAACATATTTGAAGATAGGCTCCTTATTTTAACTTCTATTTCCCAATATCTTTTTCAAGCAGATGCTGCTTCTGGCAAGAGTTTCAAGAACTATCTTTTTGTTCGATTGTCCATACCTTTTTTATAATAACAATGAATTTTAGTATGCGAAATTTTGTTAACCAAACAAATGAAGAGAAGCAATTTTTAACACAATATTCGCCACTCCTCCAAAAACGTAAATGTCTATAAATTCTATTAAACTATTTAAATTTATTTAAATTCAATTGCTTTCAGCGACGATGTCGATAATAAGTTTCTTATATATCGAACGCTTACAGCAGACGAAAATCATCCTCCATTTTCATGTTCTATTTACTGGCCAACGGACTAGGTTTCACAATAACAACTCTGAACAGACTGTTTTTAAAACATTTAATCAACTTTCTTATATTTATGTGTCAATACTGCTGCTTCCCCTGCTTACGGGGTTTATGTTTCGCAGTTGATTCGATACCCTCGTACCTGTTCCAATTATCA
>JAULBM010061714.1:0-10282 GCA_032357055.1 Geukensia granosissima | reverse complement strand
AGTTAAAATTCTACTGTCACTTGGTGGGTGGCTGTCTCATGGACAATCATGCCACATCTCCTATTTTTATAAAAATAGTTTCTGTTAAGACTCATCATGGTACATCTTTTGCAAAATATTATTGAGGTTAAAAATGATAACCTTTTATTTTTGAAAAACGCATTCCACGAAGTGTGTTTACAAACTGTAGTTAATAACAACAACGCAACAGTAACCAAGTAAACCATCTATAGTTACTGTTTTATATAGAAAAAGGAGATGTGGTATGATTGTCAATGAGACAGCCATCCAAAACGTATGTCTAATCATTTAACGGATCGAGTGGTCGTGTTGTTAATTGCTTTGATCTATTGGGGCATTTTAATAGACTCCTTACCCTACTCTTCCCAGTATCATATTGTTCTACCTCTAGTGTTTATCGCCCTTTTTCTCGTCGGCCTTTAGACACTGAATGACATGAGAGGTTTTTAGATCTCAAACTTCTATTTTGTCTGATGTTTCGTCATCGTGCATATTGTTTATTAGAATACCAATGCAAGTGCATGGTCCACAGAGACAGGACGTACAAACTCGAAACACACAAAAGATAAAAGCGGATACAAAATAAACACATTTTGGACTTCACAAACTACTTTACAACACAGCAGTAGGGTAGGTGCCGTGGAAAGTAAGCCTCCCCTGTCTTGCCCACAAAACCGTGATAAAGTTCTTTATTTCAAATCAGTTCCAATTGGTCTCACGGGATGCTATGAGGTAAGTGCCTCTGATACAGCTCTAGATGGGTATTAATTAAGAGATTGAAATATGGAAGTTCCTGAACATATCGGACTCATCTAAGACAACCATTGAAATCAAATGAGAATTTCGACCAAAGGGCTCAATGTCAGACGCATTGCTTTTGAAAAACTTTAAATTGTCCTGCAACAGATTAAACCTGTTCAAGTAAAACGACACTCTTGAAATTATACGCGTTTTCAGTACTGCAAAGACATGCCGTTAATGGCCTAACAATCTCTGGAGCAATAAGAACCTTACCTTTAGTGTTGTTGGTGTTTTCTGCTACTGCTTGACTTGTTACAACGGTACTATTGAAAACCAAATTGGCGTTTATCTGCTCTAATTTTCTGATTTTATTTTTCAGTTCAACAGTGTCATTTTCTAATTTTGAAAGTGTGCCAGAAAGTTTAGCGACAAACTCCTCCAGATTTTTGCGAGATTTCCTTTCTTGAATAAGTAGATCCATTATTGCTGTGAAGTTATTTATTTCCGCGTTAGTTTCAAACCCTTCCGGTTGTTTTGGAATTGTATTTGTAGGCAGGAATAGAATTGACAGCACTGTCTGAACACACATAAGAATAAAGAAAATCAACATTATGTACCAGATCTTGATGAAAATTGAAGGTATGAATATCCAACGACACTTTATATGTTATATGTATAAGTTTTATCTTTAAAAGCTTACAAATACTTGTAAAGGTGCAGGATTTTGTGTGTTAAGATAAAAAGTTTGATAAAGGTTGACCGTAAAGGTGTGACGTGAGGGTCAATATAATATTGTGACTTAAAAACTTACGATCAATTGTAGACTAAGGATCCCTTATGAAATCCATCACAACTTTCAATCTTGCACTTATATTTAATAAAAACAATTCCTTGGATTCAGTTTCAGTGAAACATTTTCATATGTACAAAAAAGTAGTTCATTATGTCTCATGACAAAAAAATCCCACTTTTTGTCTAAAATTGTATATAAGTAAGATTTGAGATATTTGTTTCTGTAATGTAAGATACCTGAGCTGAACATGATTTTGATTTAACATGCTTACTTGTACAGAACACAATTTTCAATGACAACACGAAATGTTCTGCTTTTTACTTGTTACATCATTAAAGATCAAAAAGGAGTACAATACCACAGGACCACATTAGAACACAACACCACAAAGGCCAAAATGAATACAATACCACAAAACACCATACGAATGCAATAACACGGACTCCTAATTAGTACAATAACACGGAAGCCAAAGGAATATAATATCACAGAACCGCATAGGAGTACAACACCACAGAACCCCATTGGAATAAAATACCACAATACCCCATAAGCATACAATACCACAGAACCCCTTAGGTATACATTACCGCAGAACCCCAAAGGAATACAATACCACAGAACTATATAAAGGACCCCATAAGTATACAATACCACAGAACCCCATAAGTATAAATTACCACAATGTCCCATAGGAATACAATACCACAGAACCAAATAAATATACAATACCACAGAACCTCATAAGTATACAATACCACAGAACCTCATATGAATACAAAAAACAGAAACGTCATAGGAATACAAAACCCGCAACAAATAGAAATACTACTGAACCCAATAGGAATACAATAACATATACCCCATAAGTATACTATACCAAAAAAACCAGTCGGAATTACATTACATTAACACAGAACCCAATACGATAACAAACCCATGGAATCCAACAGGCATACGATACCACAGAACTCCAAAGGAAACAATATACAGAAACCAAACGAACACAGTACCACAGACCACATCGGAATAAAATACAACAAAATTCAATAGGAATACATTACCACATGAATCAATAGAAATACGATACCGCAGAAAACCGAAAGAATAACAATAACACAGAATCCTTAAGTAATGCATTACAACAGAACCCGATTGGAGTACAATGCCATAAATCTTATAACAATTCTAAAGAACACAACAAAAACGCCAACCGCCATATAAATAAACTCCAAAGGAATAAAATACCAATGAAATACTAAAAAACTCCATAGAGATACAATGCGAAGGAATGCAATACCACAGACATCATAGGAATACAATATTACAGAACCCATAGGATACAACACCACAGAACTGCTTAGGAATACAATTTAACAAAACCCCATATGGATACAATACCAGAGAACAGTATAGGAATACAATACAACAGAACCCCATAGGAAAAAAAATATAACAGAACTCCATAGGAATACAATACCACAGAACAGTATAGGGATGCAATATAACACAACCCCATAGGAATACAATTCCACAGAACAGTATAGGAATACAATATAACAGAACCCCATAGAAATACAACACAACAGAAGAGTATAGGAATACAATATAAGAACCCCATAGAAACACAATATTACCGAACCCGAATGTAATATCACACAACCCAACAGGAATACAATACCACAGAACTGCATGGGGATACAATATCACATTTATAGAATATAGTATGATAAGTTTTTGAAATATTTAAGATGTCGAAAATATTACCACGGCTACAAAACAGGGTTGTACCTATCAAGAAAAAACTTTCATCAGTACCATTAGAACAAAAACACAGAGTGCTTCTTTTGCAATGTTTGGATCTTGGACTTTCAAATCCAAACAAATCAAAATGGAAAGAAAAATCCGACGTCAAGGACAACTACTATGTGCAGTACTTTTAGAAGCTTTTCGTAATTCAGAAATTAAGAATTTTAAAAAATGCAGCAAATTCTGTAAAATTTGTTTGATAAATTTCATGTCAGACAAGTCTGATAACGGGGCTGGTGAATACCGTTTTAAAGTTATAAAAACATACAGTGACATATCACAAGGTAAGGATTGCAAAAAAATTATTGAAATATTAATTAAGAAAGGCTTAAGGAAAAATATTGCACCGCTATAATTAGTTTAAGACAGTAAGTGAAAATTAACAAGTGTAACCCCACCACATATCTAATGTTCCAGTCCCAAGTTAGGAATTGTAGCCATAGGCTTGTCTTTTTGTTATATGTTTGTCAATGTACATTTTCAAAAACACTCAGGTAGGTGCAGTTAATTTAAGTGTTCATTTTTATTTAGGGCAATCTAGAGTTTTTCACAAGAACTGGTATTCCACCTTTGTTAAAAGCCTTGTTGAGCCATCTGCATTCTTGTGGTTGGAGTGCAGTCTCTCTAACATGTAGCACTTATCTTAATAGGGTGATTTAAAACTCATCCCCTATATATCTCCATAGGACCATGATTTGGGTCGCCTTAAGCACCATACTAACGAAAAAAGATGTTAACATCAAAAATTTGTAATCTGAGCCGTTTAAGCCATTATAAATATAATAAAAATATATTCCTGTACATTCAACTAGACATGTAGGTAGTTTGGTATCAACATTTGGTTGAAAGATCTCCTAAAGCAAATTTCACGTTTATCTAAGCCAATATTGAAATTGGTTGTAAATGACAAAAGGGTTTACTATATTCTCATTAAAGATGGTCTGATAATACAACTTCCAACCACTTTGAAAATATATAACGATCTTTTTTATTTTCTTGTTTTGGGAATTTTCTCGGGAAGGCGAGGGGGTGGTAGGCTATTGGTGAAAAAGGAACGTGTAGCTTGAATAGGAAGCATTTTTTCATAATTTGATTAGGCATAAAATTCACATTGAAATATGTGATAAGGTCATTTAAAGAATATAATAATCCAAAATACAAAATACATATAGAAAATAACAACTTTGTGTTCAAAAGCATATTGAAGGCACGTTTATTAAAATGGCTACGAAAGGGAACCCTAAATTACAAGGCGAAAATTAGACAGATGAGAAAAAACCATATAAACGAGGAAAAAGTTCGATTAAATGTAACCCCGTGTAAAATGGTTGATTAACATCCTTTGTAAACTTCAGGGTAAGTTTTAAAGTCGATAAAATTTTGAATCTATTTAAAAGTGTATAGATATACTTCCGCGTTCTCATTCAAAGATTTACCTATGTAATCTACTTCCTACCTGGCATTTGTGCTGAAAGTAAGTTATCAATGATTTTAAAAAGATTTGAATCTAGGGAAAAACAAAGATTTGTAACATTTTAAAGAATGTTTTCTTGTTTGTTAATGTTTGATTTATGTTTATGAAAACCAAATTTGTAGTAGAAGGTACATGTAATTCTATTCATCATTTTACGTATGTAATGAAACATTTGGGCTAGAACAAGTGTAGGGGCCATTTTTGTGAGATGTTTTTGAAAGCAACGACGTAATATCAGGGTAAATAGCTCGTTACTTTTAGATAGTTTGACAAATATTTGTCTATACTAGTCGTTAAACAATTATGTTGGCTTTAAACCTTGACATTAGACAATTAGTTCAATTAATTAGTTAATAAGTTTTGCATTAATTAGAAAAACATATGCATAAACCATGCATCGCTAGTATCAGACGATACTATGTACTATAATAAGTGATTCGTGTTGCTCAAGCTGTAGTTTAAGTGTTATTTTTGGTTCTCATTTATCATGTATGAAAATGATAAGATATGAGTAAATGTGAGAGACTGCAATCCAACTACAAGAAAAAAGAGGGATCAATTAGATGTCTTCACAAGGCGAATCCATAATTTATGAAACTTCAGTCTCTGCATGTTATTGACCTTAGAACAAATTTACCAATATATAATTTAGTTAACTACGTAAATGTTTTTAATAAATCAAATGGAGTTTTAATATTATGCAAAATATGAAATTTGCAAAGACCCACTAAACTAGTTTTACCCCCACATTTTTCATGTATCTGTTCCAAATCAGGAATTGTTGTCATAAGTTTGTCTATGTGTTGTATGATTTGTTGTATGCACATTTTTTATAATATGCAGATAGAAGCAGTATTATTTACGTAAAAGGAATTCGAAGATACCAGAGTGGCAGACAGAAAACGTTAAGTCGGAAGACGAATTCTCGTTTTTAGATGCTTAGCGATTTTCACAAGAGTGGTATTCCACCTTTTCCAGGCCTTTTATTTTACATAATTCGTATTTTCGTACTATTGAATAAAATTGCATTTGTTCTAAGGGCATGCAGAGATTGAAGTTTCATAAAGTTTAGATTCCTTAAAGCATTGGAAACACGGTAACACATCTTTTACAACTGTTTAAAACAAAAGTTTATATGGCCCTGTTGAATAAACATGGTGAAATGTGATATTATATATGCACATTGTAAAATGTGATATATGTGCATTTGAAGGAGAAACCTCTCATCGGTAGCATTAGAAACAAATAAGGAAGTCCGAGATCCTTGAACCTTGAAAAAGGAAGTATTCATATCCAAACAGCATGAATTATAAATATAATTGGAAGGGCATGTACTACGTAATGCAAGAAATGAAGTCATCTTCGTTATTTCAAGAGTTTTAGAATAAATTTGTTATTTGACAGGAACAGTCTATGCAAGGTTCTCCATAATGTTTTCTTATTTCTTATTGATCATATTAAAACACGGCCGCAATAGACGATTCTTGTTTCTAATTGGCTGATACATTAAAAATTTTGACACTGTTTGTAATATGGAATAATATTTGACAGGAAACAGACAGGAAACATCTATTGTATATCCTTTACAAAGTTTAACAACTATTTACCATTATATGTTTGTTCCGATAGTTCTTATAAATGGTGATCGATACCGGTTCAGCATTCTAAGCCTCTAGTTTTTCAAAGGCCCTTATATAAAGCCTGTTTCACACAAATAAAAAAATAAATGGAGTAAGAGAATGCCGTTGATACCCATCGTAATGTCAAGTCTGTTTAAACAGGGCCATCAAACGATACAAATAAGTTAAATTAAAATGGCGTCTTGCAGATGTTCTTGCCATGTCATACGACTGGTCTTAGAATAGTATGAAAGGAAGTAATGCTTGTCCCTACCATAACTCAAATATCTGATATTGAGATGATGGCTTTTTAGATAAAAACAGATAAACCAAATTGTCTTTTTGTCCTAATTGTTAGAATTGAGAATAATGATATGAACAATAAATAAAACTTTTGCCAGTGGAATGGGGCATAGATTTGATATATTCTTACAAGTTTTTAGCATTGTCCACATTCATTCACCCGAAAAAACGCACGTAAATTTTAATATCATTATTTATTAAAATACATATCTTCCTTATTTTGATAATTTTGACATATTAATAATACAAAATAAATTCTTTCATATTGAGATAAAGAAAATCTTTCACTTTTCTTAAAAGTAAATCATAAAGAGATTTTCTTATACAATTTCATTGCAACTTGCACGTAAGCTGGTAAAAGATTTTACAGCACACGGATGCTACTAGGTTAGAAACATGTATAAAAATTCCACCAAAATCAGGCAAGCAGAATGCCTTTTGTCCTTTTATCTGGGGAACAGAGAAAACTTTATCGTCTGTAAAATATTATCAAAACCTTCATTTCAAACACCAATTACAATCAGGTGCAATTTGAAAATAGTTTTAAATTTAATCCATTTTATCTCCAAATAGCTAAGGGATAGGCTATTTACTCGAACCCTTTTCGTTTCTCGCGAGAAATAAAATGATAAAAAAAACATCCATCAAAATGTGATAAAGATATAAGAAAATATCATTTAGCTTCTCTTCCTGCAACCATTCTACATGTTGTACATGTACGTCATATGTTTTACATCTGTCCGAGCTAAAAAGCTCGGTTCAAAAAAATAAAAGGCAACGTACTTAATCTAAAGACAGGATATAAATATAGGAGATGTAGCATGATTGTCCATGAGACAGTCATATAGCAAATGTCTATATAATATCACATTTCACCATGTTATTCAGCTGATATGTTTTTATTCAATTGTTTCAGTTATGTTTAATAGAATGTTAATTAAATAGAAAGAAGGGGAATATGGTGTAAATATTCATGACACAAAAATCTCATATACACAAGTAAATTCCAATCAAAGGAACAACGCTTTGTATGCTGTTCTTCATTTCAAAGTCTCAGTGAGACCTTCAACACAGAGTAAAAACTCGCACCTCACGGTAAGTTCAAGACGACCCCTAGCACCGGTTTGAGCGGAATTCTTTGATAGATGTCGACGACACTACATCTGTGTGTTGACGCAAATAAATGCGGGATAAGGTAAACAAATTACAGATATACACGGGCAAAGAAATCTAACAAACAATAATAAGTTTAATGATATTTGGTTGATTTATCTCCCCTAGAGTAATGTTGATCCGTTTGTGATTACATTTTGGGTAGCATTTGGGGAACATTGTTGCAAATCAAGGGCGGGCAGTACATCAAAGGATGCATAGCCTTGTAAGAGGTCTGAGTTTGTACTTTTGTTGACTTTCAATTTGCAAAAACTGATTTCGAGGCTTAACATTCCAATAGATTCAGGGTATCCCTCGAATTTCTATGCTTCATTTCTTATTCTTCGAATATTGTTATTATTATCAATGACACCTTTCTGCCATACACTGCGGATTAAGTAGTTAAATTGGAAACGAGATTTTTATATTCCTTTGCATCTAACTATAATGAATGTGAAACCACCAAATATATATAGAAAAAGGGAGTATAAATCCACACCGTTGAATTTGGCTGCCTATTTCGATTTGTTTGGGTTTTAAGTACTGTATTTGCTTTGTTTAGATTTCGGACTTCTGATGTTTTAGATCTAAAGCTACTGATGAGAGGCGATTACTTGAAATGTAATTTGTTAATCAAAATTCACCATATTTTTTAACATTAGTAAACTTGTATTTTACAAACATCTATGCCAACAACCATAAGGGAAAGAGGAGAGATTAGTTGATAAGCCATGAGATAAGTTGTAAAAGGCATGGAATATAACATTCACCATTCAAATAAAATAAATTAAAAATTTAAATAATCGGCCAATTTGTAAATTTTCTTTCCTCCTCACTGGTTCCTTTACTAGCATAATAACCGTGTAGTTATATCCTTCAGTAAATCGAACCAATAAATTGGCAGTTACTATTTTAGTAGTGCATGAAAAATTATGTTGATATCTAAGATAAATTTTGTACTTTTCGTGAACATTTGAAACTGTTGACAATAACAATTTCCAAGCTCAATACTGTACTTCTTCACTCCTTATTAAAAAGAAATTTTAATATCCCATCGATCGGGTATTTCATAAGATAGAACAAATGTTTATATGCTGTAACAGTGATCGATTTTTTTCTCTGATAACAAGGCTACTTAAACAGAATCATTTACTAGACTCATGATGAGAGAATGAATTCAGTTATTTCAGCGATGATATTTATCGCCAGATTGTAGAGATTCCTACTGTCTTCAACTGTTCTCCTTTCTTAGCAGACTTTAGCAGGAAAGATTAAAATCATCACATGGGAATTCATGATTTGTATTTCGTTTCTTTTTTCTTGTCTGTTTTCTGATTTAACTATTTCTGTCTGTCCTATTGGTATCTTCAAATTCTTTTCTTTATAAATCCAAGTATATGACCAAACTACACATAGAACCTTCGAAATCTGATTTGATAGTTACTTACCGCTATTTAGACAATAACGTTTCAATCAAAATGCCGGGCTGCTACAAATAAATAACTACCTTTATTCTAGAGAATCGAATTGAATATAGCTTATCATGACAAAGGTAGATTTCGTTTTGCTAAAACAGTTCCTTCCTAGACAAAGTCGTCCCTTTGGCTCCTTTACACGTTGTATTTATTTCTAAATTTGTTTGTTTTGCCTGTGTAAGCAGCGTAGATTTTGATTAACTTAATCTTTTTGTTTACAACAAATTATTAAGTCAAGGATTCCTGTATCATAAACAAGTGAAAAAATGCTAAATTTTTTAATCTTTTTTTTAATTTGGGTGCGCCTTGTCTATTTAATTGTCAATTTAATAAAAATGGGATATCACAGTCTACCTTTTATTTGGATGTTGAAATCTAAAACAACCCAAATAGACTTATCAGTTCCTTTGTAAACTTTTAAGAACTTGGCTTTTGTGTTCTTTGGAAATAACATTGACTTCCTAGTCAACAATTTACCTTAAAACTATATTTAATTATATTATTTTATTTCATTTTATTTGTCCTACGTACTGTTGATGTTTTTTATTTTGTCATTTGCACAATACCTTGTTATTATTGTTTTGGCTTTGATATGGATGTCTTAAACAGCGAGTACTTTTCCCGCAGCATTCTTTATGTGCATGATCTAAGGCAAGAACATGATGTCTAGTGGATGTATTTTTTTATCTTTTATAATGTTACTCATTTTTATAAAATTGGAAACTGAATTGACCGAAAAATGTATATTTGAATAACATGCCAAGATAAAACGATATTTGTTGGTTCTTATCCAATTTAGGAAATCAATTTATGGTTGGGATTTAAGGTGGTAGACCTGGGTTGAGGGAGATAACTCTTGAAATCAGTAATATGTTTATATTATTTTGTTACATAA
>JAULBM010061703.1:0-10282 GCA_032357055.1 Geukensia granosissima | reverse complement strand
ACATTAAAAAGTCGTTTGATAAGCGAATTATCAATGCATTTAAGAAATAGATAAGTTGCATCAATCATAAGAGAAAGCTTATTTTCTATTGGATGACCACATCATGTGATCAGTACTGATTGACAAAGGTATAAAAATAAACAGTTATAGACTGGATCCTTAGAGAGCAGCTGTTTTGTTTGACCCTCTGACTGAACTGTTTCCTGAAGCCTTCCTGTGACCAAGTCAATAACTGTATACTACTTACCATAACAGTCATTTTAAATGGAAATCACTGTACAATTTTTAAACTGTTGTATCTTTAACAAGGAAATCACACTACCAGTTGTACACAAAACAGAATTGCCATTAAATATGGTAACTGTCACATCTCATGTTTGCATGTGAAATATGTTATGAGATATTACTCATGAGAAGAAAATCACTCCTTTAACAACAAATCTCTGTCATTAGAACCAATGTCACAAGATGGATGTTGATAATAGTATAAAGTGAAACAATGGAATTCAACGCTCATGTTGACAGTTCAACTATAAAGTGCAAGCAATAATGAGGATAGTTAAATGACCATAAGCTACTATGTGCATTGTTTTGGCACATAAAATTCTACAATATTTTTTTAATAAATGTTTTGAGTCCTAAATAATAAAGTCATATCAAATATCTTTGAGCCAATAGTGTTCATGGTTTTTTGAGTTCTAGTCTTTGCCCTTTGGTTAATTTCCAGTTTGTCTTGTGTGGACTATCATTTCCAATAGACCTAGAGTTCGATTCTTTTGATGACATTCAGTTCCAGTAACATGCTGAAAATTGCTTTTCTGAAAGGCCTTGGGTTTATTATTTGTTTGTTTGTTTGAGGTTAAATGCCACTTTCAACAATATTGCCTTGAGCAGGTCACCAACAATCCAAATTACATTTTTATGTGATGAAGGTGAAATGCACTCTTTTTGGATGGTTTAAAGTCTGGTGTGCTATATGTTTGTCCATATCATATAAATAGATCATTTTTAATGGGAAAATAGCAAAATAAATGTATATTAAAATGTCTTAATTGATAGTTTTTTTGGCAAGAATGTTGAAAATGGGAAAACCGCAAGAGGCTTTATTACATAAGTATTGCTTTTTCTATTTTTCTCATGTAGCAGCTTGTAAGACTGATATTTTATGACTGTATTTTGAAGGTACCCATATACACCTAATATTAGTATCTGAATCCTGCAGGTACCGAGTCCAACATTGTGTTGAAATAATAATTCAATTGCCCCCAAGATCATTATTATTACAATAAATGAAAATCCAATGAAAGATTTTTTTTTGTACTAAGTTTGATTGTTTGATTGGGGTTTAACACCACTTTCAACAATATATTAGTCATATTGTGGCGGTCACTTTAACTTGTTGAGAAAGCCAGGGTACCCAGTGATAACCACCAACCTTGGACAGGTCACTGACAAACCTTATCACATGTGATGCAAGTTAAACTCCACCAGTTTTTGGTATGGTCCAAAGTCAGGCAAGAACTCACACCAAATAAGTGATAGGCTACAGTGGTTTAAATCAACTACCTAAACCACCCTGCCCCTTTTGTTCTAAGCAAAACTTGTGCAACATAACGACATATGTAATTTAATCAAAAACTATCAGATCCTGTTGAAAAACTATTTATAGACCTGCATTCTCCCGATAGTGAGGGAATATATTTTGAAGCAGCTGGAGATTGGGTAATAGATTTTCGTCAGAGTTGTTGTTGCTTTCTCATATTTGCCAGGCTAAAGTCTGATTAACCTTTTTAAACTAAGTAACCCAATTGTCAAATCTCCACTATTTGTCTTATTTCTTGTAGTTCTTCAGTTTTTTTAGTTGTACAGCATTTTATACATTATTTTGGAAGTTTCTGGAAATTTATGGCTTTTGTATTTTATACCCAAAGGGTAAATTGAGGTAATATTTTTGAGATATTATGGATTATTTATGGTAGAGACTTGTACAAATACACATCCCTATCTAATGCCACAAGTTAACCAACCCCAAGCTGTCACTTTCTATTATGCTGAAATGTTTAAGTTAAATATATTTTCATAACTGATATGGATTTAGATTCATATAAAAAAACTAACACAATTGATGTTTTTGCCAGTTTATTTGGATGTATGAAGCTCAACATCAATAGCTTATAATTGGCACTGACAAACTGTAAGATGTAGGGTGTACAGAGACAGTAATAAACAAAAATATTGACTAGTGGTTAATTCTGGTTTCCTGTTTAGTAAAAATAATAAAAGGAACCAGTAAAATTGAAGGTCTTGGCAATATTTGAATTTTTTACCTTCATAGAAATAAATATTGATCATGACAACAGAATTCACAATGAAAAAGTATGTGTTTTTTTAATTGAAATACTTTCTACATTATTCCTTTTAATTGAACCAAGTTATTTTATGTAGAAATTTCAGTAAGCTTCATATAATAATGAGTTTATGACATCACACACTTTTCTCCAATTTCATCTGTCATTCTAGTAACTCCATGCATTACTTAAGTACACACATATCTGATTAACAATCATTCCATTATCAATCCTATTTACCTACAAACACTACTTATCATGCTTTTCACACAAAAGCTAAGTAGTAAAACAATTTTAAATGATGAACATTGTAAAGGAGAAAAGTCCAGCAGGGTAAAAACCTTAACCTAATATCTAAAACTGTTTGTGGAATAGAAAAAAAAATGTACTCAATTAGTCCAGCTTATTTTTGGTAAAAAAGTGCACACTCTTAAGTTACTGGGGAAATTAATATAGGTAAATTACCTAGAATGTTACAATTTTTTATTGACTTTGGGAGGTTTTTGGCTCTATTTGTACTAGCCCCATGTGTGTTACACCAAAATTTTTACAAAAATGATGTAACTCATTAAACTAAATAATAAATTTTAAAAACTTGAGTGTAAAACAGATGCGGCTAACACTTGAGAGGCCAAATACCAGAATAAATTAGACAGGTTTTTTCCCAGCTAATTTGATAGACTTATTAAAAAAGTTTTAAAAAATTTTATTCTAAACTTTATTTTTCAAGCTGAAAACCATCCTTAGCAAACATACTCCTTCACTCTTTTTAAATTGAAATATCATGTTGATTATAAATCGATGGTACAATTTTGTCAAACATACAGGTACCTTGGAAAATGAATAAATACAAATGTACCGTTTTTTTGCAGGTTACCTGTTTTACAATGATAAAATCCAACAGTTACTGTCAGCGAAGCTCACTTTGGAAATAAATTTTTTACATTTTTGAAAATTTTAAAATGGGAGGTAGATGGCATACTTTTTACAGAAAATGTATCTAAGTATCTCGTCATTTTTAGTGCAAAAAATTTTCCTCTTCCTTAAGAGGAAGTTTTACTATTGGTGAAAAATTGGTCTGAATGGGGAAATTTTTATAGTAAATTTTTGGTGCATTGAAAATCAAATTTCCTAAATAATGATTGTATTACCATATATATGGTGTTAAACTGTGAATAATATTTATCTGATCATAAAACAACCAAAAATTTGAACTTGTGATCTGAAAAGTGCTAATAATAGCTTATTTAAGAAAACCCGCCAAAGTGAGTAATCTCCCTTCTCCATGAAAAAATCTCATAGAAAATGCAACTAACCCTGTTTTGAAGAAACCATTGAATAAATTTGCCCAGCTATGGATAATTTATCAACGACTAAGTAAGTTTGATATTTTTATCAAGCATAGGTCAATCTATAACATTTTGAAATATGATTAAATGGAAAAAAGACGATTTCTGAAGTGAACTGCGCCGACAGTAGATAGTTTCTCTTTTAAATGCACCAAAAGAAATTTTATGTAATTTCTACTTCAAATGTTACGTTTCTAGACACAACCATATCATTGGAAGATGGAAATATGCATATAGATCGTTACTGCAGGCCCGCTGATAAACTTCATTACTTTTATTCTCTCCAAAGCTGCCATACTGACTATGCACTAAAAACATCATCCACTACCAGACCGTCAATATCAGAATAATCTGTTCCTACTTAGAAACTGTGATAAAGCGCTTATAAGAACTTCGTGGTCACTTATTTTATCGGAAAGGTAAATATAAATGAAAAATATAAATGAATGCCTTTTTCGTGCTAAAACATAAGCGGAGATGAATAGTTGAAATTAAGAGAGAAAATGTAACTATTATCCTTCCAGAACCTCCCATTCTGGCTTTCCGTAAACCGATTAAGAGTCTCAATGACCTGTTGGTCAAAACTTGTGGACCCTGTAGAAACAAGCAATGCATGACCTGTAGAAAGATACTGCAAACCCATGATTTTTACAGACAGTCCACTCGGTCAGTATCCACCATATTTTGCCACAGAAATTACAGAACGACAAACTGTACATAGCTTCTTCAGTGCAAACGTTGCATGCAGTATGTTGATAAATCCAAACAAGATTTCCACAAATGAATGAACGGTCATTTGAGGTCTCCCGGTTACTCCGAGGTGATTGTAAATCTTTGACAATATAACTTTATATGAGCACAACATCACCTACTCAGGGGAGGAAAGACTCGCCATGGAAAGACGTTGGATATAAGAAAACTGAATACTACGGAATTTATGACGAAATCCTACGGGCCTTGGGCCAATACAGCTTGCCTTGAATAGATACCAGGACCAAAACAGAAATAATAACACTATTGCATATCTTGCATAAGCTGACCAATTTGGACCAAACAATTATTGACTCGTATCGGACCTTGAGTGGTTTCTTTTCTAAATTATACCAGTCATTTCCGACAGCCAAAGACGACTGCCGTTACTAAAATAAAAAAGAGGTGGAGTTGTGATTGTTTTTATTATATTTTTTAAAACTACTAACCAAGTAATTGTTCTTTTTTAAATTGTGTCCCCGACCAATAAATAAAACGGTTGCCACTCACGATTTTTTAAAATTAAATATTGGTATGGGTGGGAAATATTATTATGATTAAGAATCTGTAATGAAAAGCAACACTACAATGGGGGGGGGGGGGGTAATATATAAAAAATTAGATGTGCTATAATGTTCAATGAGACTTCCATCCAAAATCAGACAAGTTAAGAATTCCAATGAATATTCCAAGAGACGTTTTGGATAAAAACAAAATATGTAACCATGTTGTCATTAATTTTACTGGTAACGCTAAAACTATAAATTTGTTAAACCCTTAATTTAAAAGGAAAAGAACATACCAGACATACAACTACACTTAATTACAAATTCGTGACATTAAATTGAAGGAGTCAGTGTAAATAAATAATGTATAAGATGAAAAATATGAAGAAGCACGACGCTATAGAAGAGAGCACTATCTTATTAATAAGTCATTACAAAAACATTTCAAAATACCATCCATTACAAATCAAGCTAGTAGATCTGAACGAATGGTGAATTAGATGTCTATCGGAAAGTTACTATTCCGGCATGTTTAAATGCAAATTCAATCGCAAAAGTCTGATTTATCATGTCTGGTCTTAAGTTAAACCAACAGAATGTCAGGAAAGTATATATGTTTGTCAGACCCTGTCAATAAAAATTAAACAAAGATACTTAATTACGAGGTGTACTAAGGATTTGTACTTTATTAAACAACAATTATCACATTCTTACGACAAACATGTTTTATTTAATATCACAATAAAAATAAATATCAAAGTTGGTTCCAAATGAATTATACTTGTAAGACCGAATTGTTAAGGAAAACCTTGCCGTTGTGCGTGATTGAAGAAACCTACAATCCCGCATGTTAAAGACTGCTTTTGTAGGTATCGAAAAAAAAGATTATTTAGTCCCTACCAAAGGCTACATTTTCTTTAACGACGCAACCTTCGCATCATTCTGTGGCAGTCAGAAGTCGTTATATTATGTGTCACGTCTCCCTTCCACTTCTAGATACTTAAACAATTGAATATATATGGATTATTTGCAGCCTGGCCTTATGGCAACAAATAACCAATCAATCAACCTAAGTGAAATACAAAATGAAAGCTAACAAAAAAGTCACAGTCTAAATATGATTGAGGACTGGACAAAATATAAAGCAAGCAAACGGCACAGTCTAATTACAACAGTGAACTAGCAAAATATTGAATATTTGACATTTTAAAAATGACTGAGGACTGGGCAAAATGTTAAAAAACAACAATGGCACAGTCTAAATATAATTGAGGGGTAGGCAACATATGAGCAAACAACATTTGAATTATGACAAACAAAACGTGAATACACAATGGGTTAATTGTAAATACAAACGAGGACGAAGTAAAATGTGAACAAACAATATATACAGTGTTAAGATGAGTAAGAACCGAGTAAAATGTGAACAAACAATAGATACAGTCTTAAGATGAGTAAGAACAGGACAAAATGTGAATAAACAAAAGAAACAGTCAAAATATGATTATGGAATGTGCCAAAAAGCACAGTCTAAGTATGGCTAAGAACCAAGCAAAATGTGAACAAAAACGACATACATGACTTAGAACTGGTGAAAATGTGAAGAAACAGCAGGAACAGCCTAAATTGGACTAATTTTTAAAAATTTCAATTATTTAATTTGATTTACATTTTTTGTATTCATTTACTTTTAACAATAAAAACAAACATATGAACTTAAAGAAATTACAGCCAAACATCCCAGTGGAATAATTTCAATAGATACATGTATAGAGCAATTTTATCATCAAAAAGTTTGGGAACTAAGATGCTTACTTTTGATATCAAATGATACAGGAAAAAAACGTCTAGATGACATTTACAGTTACCAGTAGGTTTTGGATATCCCCTATATGACTGAAGACTAGGGCAAAATGTAAAAGAAAACAGATTAATTATGACTGACGACTGATGGGTTTTAGATCCACGTGTTAATTCAGCCGAGATTAGCCGAAAATGTCGTAATGTTAATATGTCCAGAACTATTTACATCGCTATTTATTTACGTCGAAGACTGTAATTAATTTCACATTTATCACTTAAGTGACAACTAGCAAGTCACTTCATACGACTAATTAAAGACCGCGGACAAATCAATACCAAGAAACTAATTTCCAACAAGTGGTCATTTTCACATTGGTTGCAAACCCTTCATGTCAGCTGATTCAATATAACCTTTGTGTCCTAAGACGGCCACGATTTAATTCTCAAGAACCACATGTTTTGGCTTTTTTGAGAAAAACAAGAAATCTAATAAAAAACGATTGGTTTTCAATCTTCAAATGAAGAGTAGTAGTTTACGTCACTTTCAATAACACATCGGCAAGATTTACAGATGTATGAAACCAGAATGCTTTAAGAGAACTGGCGGTCTTGGAAAGATAGCTTACAAATACTATAATTACAATCGTTGTGAGTTGAGCCTTTTTGTATTGAACAAAACCGTTAGCAATTTGATGATTGGTACAGATTACTCTTTCATCCAAGCCCCAGGTCAATTTAAAATTGCCATAACAAGGAGGCAACTTGTTGAAGCCTTATGTCCCACTGGGGATGAAGAGGATAAGTGATTAAGTAATAACAAGGAGGACAACAAAACAGGCAGAAAATATAACATTGAAAAAAGTCTCAACTTTAAAGTCTTCATAAAATTGGAAGTTCCTAGTCCGCAAGTAGTTCTTGTGCAAATCGATTGCACTGATGTATATCAAACATTGTAAAGCTAAATGAGAGTTGTTGGACGCAAATAAATTGATTGATTGATTGCTGGCGCAAATATTTCATGCATACTCAGGACGAGAACAAGTTATCAAACAATAAATCTTAAAGAGACTTGCTGTGGGTTAAGCCGGATAATTTTATGTCACAGAATGCTAAATGAGGACTGTTTGGTTAGGGGCTGGAAATTTAGCCTAAGCAATGACTCACCTATGGAGCACTCTCATTACGAGCTGCTGTAAAGTGATCTTTACATGCTTAGAGGATGGAAGTTTTTCAACACGGGGCACAGCAGTAACATTCCCGTCCGAGACACGTTGAGAAATAACACATCACTCCCAACCATCGACGCTCTTTAAGGAAAGGTTTTACCTTCTGGCGGAGAAACCTATTACTTAACCCCGGTTACCCTCGCGGTGATTAAGTATTATACATCCCGCTCATCCAACGGACACCCTTTAGCAGAGGTTCTACCTGCTGGCGGAGAAACCGAAGTTAACGTCCTATATCTATACCCCGATCGTCTGTCTATTTTGGAATCGGATAAAACAGTAATTATCACCTGCTACCTAAACATTTTTAAGTGATGAAATATAAATGGAAGAAACACACCCCTGTTTAAATAGTTTTACGTCTCCAGAGAGTTCAAGTTTTAAAATCTATGTGAATCATATGACTGATACTTTTGAACCACAACGTTTTGATATCATTCTGCCTTGTTTCATTTCTAGATTGGCGTAAACGTAACAAACTTCTATTAAATTTTCTATCGTGTTCTTTCACAAGGTAAGTGAGTGATATCTAGTAACAGTGAACAACAATTGTGTTTTAGGTTAGCTTGTGATGGTTTTTTTTAATGTCCAAAACAGAATTCAAGTTTATTTGATACCAGAACAGTAAAACCTTTTGTTAAGGTAACACAACAGTCCAGATTGATGATAGTCACAAACCTTTGATAATCCTATAAATTCTTTATTGATAAAGGCAAAACATAATTGAAATACACGTATCTTTTATAAGGATTTTTGGCGCGGATTATTTCAGTAGAATCCTGATACACATTACAGAGATCGGTTGTGGGAATGGATATGACGCCATTGCAAGTAACATAAGAGAAGAATACTGTATGGTATAGTAATTTTATTTCAGGTTGTTGAAGGGCCAGACAAAAGGGACAAGTCGACTGACAAGGCAATGTAGAACATGAATGACGTAAAATGACCTATAATCTATAATGTATAAAACAAAAAACTAACTTACAACTATGAACAATGCGGACCTTACCACAAACTGAGGATTACCGCAGGTATTATGCAGGAGTAAGCAAATCCCGCAACTTTTAGTACACCCACCGCACTGTCCATTTTCCAACCCGGTATGAGTCATTTCAGGGGAATGGTAAGGTCTCAAGAGATAACAACCTCCAGGAGTAATTCCATAGAAAAAGATCCGTCTTTATCTGTGAAACTGATATTCCATATTAGTAGACAAGATTGTGGTGTCGAGCTTAAAATTTTGGGAGTGATAAAATCAAGCAAGGAGCAACAAATCCCTGTTTTGAACACTTACTAGGTTTTTATAAAATCGCTGTATTGGTCATATGCTCCTACAAGATATTGTAGCCGGAGGATGTATAGGCCGTAAGCTGTGGCAACTGGAATGTTACTACCAGAGGGACTGTGTTCGTCTGTTTGTCGCTGTGTTTTATTGCATGAGCAATTTTGGTGGTATTCAGGTATTAGCAGTAATATTTTTTTATTTAGAACGATTTAGAGCTTTTCACCAGGAGTGGTATTCCACACTTGTTGAAGGCCTTTGGGAGACCTCTACATTTGTAAATTGCCGTTTTTTTTCTTGTGGTGTCTCTCTGATATTTACCCCATATCTTTTCATATAAACGGGTAGTTGATTATTGAAAAGTTGTTGATGTTTTCAGGTTTGTGATATAATTTTGTCTGTATTCAAGACGAAAATCAGGGTATAAGTCAAATTTAGGGGCGCCTTTAATTTAAATACAAGACTAAATGATTAAGGTTAAATGTGTATTTTGTATTTTTGTATTTTTGTTTTAAAGCCATCACGCAACATTTACTCTTTTTTTATATTATTACCCTTAAATTTAAAGCTCATTTGGGTAGATGAGTTGTAGATTATCACCGATTCCTGCATTGCAAAGAAATAGCCTTTGAAAATCTGTCACAAAGAGTGTAGAAATAAATCTGTTTGAATGCCGATATTCTGATGGAAAACTCGTCCACCAAACTGAACAAATATGTTTTCAAAAAGGAAATCAAACATTTTTGTAACATCCGCCTCTATATATTTCATTTTAATTTACGTTGCGTTGAACAAAGTACATGTATGTTTTGGTTCTGATTTTTTTACGTTGCGTTGAACAAAGTACATGTATGTTTTGGTTCTGATTTATTTGTATCGTCTTTGTCCGTTCTTAATGAGAAGTAAATATAATTTATATTCTTAACATAAGGATATTTTATACTCTATGTCAGAGTTTGTTGGAACGGGTAAAAACGTAATGGAAGAAAAAATGTCTGCCGTATTCATATAAAAT
>JAULBM010061692.1:0-10282 GCA_032357055.1 Geukensia granosissima | reverse complement strand
TATCAGTGTAATATATAAAACAGATTCTTCATTGGAGTCAGGTATTAAAATGAACTTACATTATACTTTACCTCAGAACCAGTGCTCTCATATTAATTGCCACACTTTTACAAGGTCCTATTTTACCTAGTCTGCAGAGGTTCCATGTATCCTCACATATTGCCAGATTTAATCTGGCTCCATAGGGGCAATAAAACAAGGCTGTTTTAATATTGATTTCAAATTAATGCATTAGTTACTATGTGTAGCCGAAATCCAGGCAAGTTGGTTTCTTGGAATATTTTAGTTGTAGTGTCAGAAGTCTAGCCAAAACTATCAAGTAACATCACAAACCTGATTCTGTTTTTTTTATTCTTCAACAAAAAATTTTCTGTTTTCCTGGTGCGAAGAAAAAAGTAATATCATGAAATGGCTTGTTTTTGTTAGTTTAACTTTGGGACAATAACTATTATTTAGCAGTGGTTTAAAAATTGTTTGACTTGCATGTTTGTGCTGAAATGTGTTCTTTCACCAAGATCTCAGTATCTTAAGTAAATTGTGTCATCTCAGTTAGAGCTAGTACATCAAATTTTTGGAAATATCTGTTTCTATTCCTAAATATGTTTACCGTAAACCTGTTTAAATTGTACAAACAAATGTCTTGTCATGATAATGACAGTATTCAATAAATGTCTTAACATGCATGTTCTTATTTTTGAAGGACAGAATACACAAAGTAGAAGATTTGGTAACCAGCAATTTTGAATTCCTTTGGTTACAACCAAAAGATATTGACCTTAAAGACCTAAACATAGATCCTAAACATGCTTTACAATCTTGCCTGGAATGTGTTCGAAATATGGAGCAATTCGAAGAATCAGAAATTTCCAAACAAATGAAAAACACTGCCAAAGAATCTGGAATAAAATTTCAATTATACATGGCATTTCTTCGGATATGTCTTACGGGATTCAAGGTAATATTTTCACCATTTTACAGAGAATTTTTTGCCATCTTTTGTAAGTTTGTAAAGAGATAAAAGTTCAAGTATAATATAAAGGTGTGCATTTTAAATTTTTACAAACAGAAGGTGTAAGAGCTATTTAGTGCTCTCTATCAGAAATGGATGATTTTTATACCCATGCAAACTGTTTTGGGAGTACATAGGAATCATCCTGGCTGTCTTCTTCCAAGAAGTGATAATGTTCAAGTAATTCCCTTCTATTTATTCCAGTGTTAAGTATCCATTAGACTATTGCAGAAATGAAATCCAAGCTTAATTAGCTGTTGTGCTGCATATTAAAGGTTATTGATAAAAATGCAATTTTCACGGTTTTCCCATTAATGATGACCCATCGATGGCTTACACTCAAATGGACCCGGAAAAACAGTTCTTGACATTGGGTGTTTGAGCCATCAGAGTTTGAACATTTCTGGCAATATTTCCATATTGGTAACAGAAATCTGGTTATTATACCCCCGCAAACATAGTTTGGGGTGGGTATATAGGAATCACCCTATCTGTCTGTCTGTCTGTCCATCTGTCCACATAGCTTGTAAGCGCATCTCCTCCTACGCCGCTCAACGGATTTCAATGAAACTTCACATGAAGCTTAGACACAATGTGTAGATTTGCATATGGGAAGATCATTCATCGTGCTTTATTCCAAGGGCAGATAATTCAACTTAAGTGATAGGGGAGCCAGGGGGGGGGGGGGTATCCTTTGTGAGTTTTACTCACAGTATGTCTTGTTTTGTTATTTTTCACCCACCTTTTACTGTCACACAACATTGTACACATTTGGTCAGTAGAAGTACACATGGAAACATATTTTAACACATTTTCAAACATATAATACTAATTTAGACATCCCTTTGTCCAAATCAAATTCAAATATAACATTTAATACATTTCATATCCCCATAGCAACCAGTTTATTTTATTTAAAATGTTATGTACTCCCTAGCTGTTTGTCTGAAGATAATAAAACTGTTGAATGCTTAGTGTAATTTTCATGAAAATTCCTGATACACACACTTTAGTAGAACAGCCATAAGACACTAATCCTTGTTTTTCTGTGTATGGAAGTTACTGCCCTTAAATGATTGTTTGTCTCTGCTTTTTGCTGAACAGGTGCTATAGAATTTCATAACTACATCTTCCTGCCATTCCATCTTACTTCCTTCAGTATTTCATCTCTGACCTTAGGTCTCCCATCGGATTTAAATGAGCTTCAGACTAGGCCAGTGAATGGTGAATGAAAGTTTTAACAACAGAAAGGGTTAAGTTAGGGTAAGAACCCTTTTGATTTTGAGCTCAGTTCAGAAGAGAAAGTCACCATAACAAAAAATAGATTTTTTTGCTTTAAATTTTTCAAAAATGTATTTTTCATCTGTTACAATGTTTTTTCCACTTGATTCCTTGTAAAAATGTAACAAAGACATTAATTCCAGGAATTTTTTCTAGTGTAATAATAATTCTGGTCACTGAAAAACGAGGACGACAGAAATGGTATATTTAGACATAAACTCAATCGTTATTTTCCATACAATTTTATTTCAGAAAAAATAAAAAATAAAAAATAAAATTTGCCCCCCCCTAATGATAGTTAATGGTAATTAAGGTTTTTGATTGAATATTTTTATTGTTTTCCTCATAAGCAAGGTTTTGGTAGCTGTTTTAAGATTCTATTAAGAATAAAATACATGTATGTTTGTAAGAAATTAACAGAGATGGTCTTATGTCACTTAATTCTATTTATTTAACATTATTTTGTTGCAGGTACCCAGCTATGACTTTTTGAATGAGAAGTTGTTGTCTTTCATGCAGCAATACAATGAACTGGTGAGAGGTGGACATATGGATCTTGTCTTTTTCAAGGATGCCATGGTTCATCTGATCAAGGTAATGTTTACAATACAATGAACTGGTGAGAGGTGGACATATGGATCTTGTCTTCTTCAAGGTTGCCATGGTTCATCTGATCAAGGAAATGTTTACAATACAATGAACTGGTGAGAGAAGGACATATGGATCTTGTCTTCTTCAAGGATGCCATGGTTCATCTGATCAAGGTAATATTTACAATACAATGAACTGGTGAGAGGGTGACATATAGATCTTGTCTTCTTCAAGGATGCCATGGTTTATCTGATAGAGGTAATGTTTTAAGCAAACAATACAGAATATATGTCACACTATTTCATATGTAGAAATGGAAGTGACTAGAACTCAAGCATGTGAAGCTTTTTACTACCTTCACACAGCACAAGAGAAAAAAAACTCTTTCTTTCCACTAACCCAACCAGATCGTAAAGACAACAGTTGGACACCGAGACAAGGATAACAAAATATGTCAAGCAACTCTCATGTATATAGTTGGCTCACAAATTCAAACTATGGGAAAAAAATATGTCAGTTTTAGTGGGAATTAAAAACAAAGTTGACCTACCAACCATATTTTACTTTTGGCAGATAACAGTAAACAGACTTTAAATTTATTTTATGTTTGTTAATTTTTTTCAGATATCCAGAATTATACGGACAAAGAGAGGAAATGCTTTATTGGTTGGTGTAGGAGGTTCTGGAAAACAATCACTCACTAGACTTGCATCATTCATAGCTGGATATAAAATATTCCAGATCACATTGTCCAGGTAAATTGTATGGTCCTTCACTAGACTTGCATCATTCATAGCTGGATATAAAATATTCCAGATCACATTGTCCAGGTTAATTGTATGGTCACTCTCTAGACTTGCATCATTCATAGCAGGATCCAGATCACATTGTCTAAAATAGCGTATTATTTCTTACAATGCACTATCATAAGTTTGATAGCTGAACTGTATGTAAATGAATTTCTTCTGTAGGAATTAGATTTCTATTCAATAAATCAAGTACATTGTGAAAACCCTTACCTGAAGACATAAGTATACAAATCAAAATGGAAATTTAAGGCCAAATGCTAAGGCAGAAAATTCTCTCCAAATTAAACAGATATACAAATGAGCAGAGTTATGGACAGAAATGGCAGGTTCACCAATATAACGCAAGCATTTTATACTGAAATAGACAGGACAGGCACATATTTGTTGTGAAATTAATTAGTATGTGAGAGTCTCCTCTCTCCAGTATGTTTGGCTGGGTCATTAAATTAATTAGACTGTTATAACATATAACCTGGAATTTTTGTTAGGTCTGACTTTTGCAATATTTGCAAACCACATTATGTCACAAGTAAGAAAATATAACCTAAACATTTAGAAAATGATCAAGTCATAAAATTTACATATATCTTATCTTTTATGAAAAAAAAAATCATGAAATTTGAGCTACTACCATACTATACCATAATTTGTGTCTGTCAGATGTAAGATGTCAGTGTTTTTCTATCTAGAGACAACTTAATGTCCATGCTGTATTGTCAAAACTGTAAATGTGATTGGGTTATTTTTTTTTACATACAATTTGTCTTCCTGTTTTCCTAATACCATGGTATTATAATTTCATGTTATATACACCATGATTAAGAATTGTCTCCATTGCTAGATATGTGACTTCAAATGATAGAATTATATAATATGAAGTCTAAAACTTGACAGTTTTGTTCTTACAGGCATTTGTTACTTTTGTGATGCATAATAGGAGATGAATTTATTTTTTTTATTTTTTGTTTCCATTTTCTTGACAAAATAGTTGAGTTTCACTAATTATTGTCACTTTCCTGACTCTGATTACATGGAATTATTACATAGTTACATGAATATTTTTCATTAAGATCATACAATGTCAGTAATCTGATGGACGACCTGAAGTATTTGTATCGAGTTGCTGGAGGAGAAGGCAACGGAATTACATTTATCTTTACTGATAACGAGATCAAGGATGAAGCTTTCTTGGAATATCTAAACAATGTTCTCAGTTCTGGAGAGGTAAAGTATAAGATATTTAAATGTTTCTGGCAGGTATCTGAATAATAGGAATAGTTTGAAAATTAAATTTTGAAAGGTACTCGCCAAAGTGCTTCCAAGAACTACTCACCCTTGACAGAATTCACATGCCCAAACCTTTTCATACATTTGTATGACTTCTGAAAACATTTTGAGGGCGCAAATACTGGCCACATTGTCCTTCAGTCTTTCTGTGTATTACTCTTAAACAAAACAGTTTGCTTTTTTATCTTTCTTTATTCTAAGGTATGAGACGCAATTCCATTTTAAAATGCAAAAAATAGTAGGAACAGTACCTGTTTTGGCCCAAAGAATCAGTAAACAATACCCTAACCATCTGATTTTGCTCTTTTTATAAAGCATTTTGATAAAATTGGTTGCTTTGGTTGGGTTTTCACTAAAATATGTTCTGACCAGGCAGTTTCAGCAGCTTAAACTTATCCTTATCATGTGAATTCTCATTTGTAACATATTATTTATTACTTCAGTATCACCATAAGTTTGATAAATGTGAAGGGCCATATGATTTTGATTTCATGAATAATAGAATTTCATGATAGTAGTTGGACTTCTTTATCACACAGTACTGGCATCACTGCTGTCTTAAAGACATATTTAACAAAAAACACCATCTTTACTGGTGAATTGTTCTGGAGATTTACTAGGGAGATTCCTTTGACAACAGGGTCTTCTATTTGAAAGGCATTGTTTGAATTTGATTTTTAGTTTGAGCAGGATATACAAATATTCCCCTTCTCGAAGGTTGTGCTGGGGAAAGAATAGGCACTAGTCCTCTAAACTGGGCGTCCCTGATTCTTGGGGATGTATTAATTCACAATCCTTCAAGAGAGAGACATTAAAGACGCCCCGTGTTTAGGAAATGCCACGTCTTAAAAACGTTAAAGACCCCTTGTAACAGCTCATTTTGAGTGGTCAGTAGGCGGCCAGTCACAAGGCTAAATTTTCCAACCCGCAATTTTTCCAGTGGCATTCTAAAAGTCCCTCCCTTACCAGACCCATGCTCACAGTCTACATATTGATTTATTGTTTAACTTGTTTTCGTTCTGAATATGCATGAAATATTTGCCACTGGACGTTAAACAACAATAAATCAATCAAATTTAACAGCTGTCATTTTAAATAGTTTATTTAAAAACTTGTCTTTATGTCATTAAATCTTAAACTGTGAAAGTTCTATTATTTGTGGGGCACCACTTTTTGTGATTTCGTGGTCCTCGGAAACCAAGAATTTCAGTAACAGATGAATCTTTTTTTCCTTTGTGGTTTACTGTACTGTAAAACTGTAGAATATAAAATCACAAATTTAAGGGTCCTTGAAACAGGATATATTTTAAAAACTCACTAATATTGGTATCCACAAGTAAGAGTATTTTCAAACAATCAGAAACAACAAACAATATATGGTCAATGTCATAAAATTTTACATATATTGTGCATGAGATTTAGAGACTTTTAGACATGGCTTTTTGAGGTATTGTAAATGAATTATAATGTGCTTCTGTTCTTCAGCAGAACAAATAATGAAAAAAAAACAGGTAGTACTCTGAAATAGTACCAATTTAGACAGAATATATAAGACGAAGACATTAAAGCCCCAATAAGCAATATACATCAGCACTGGTGTAAATGATGTTAATATGTTAAATTGAAAGTCCTGTTGATATTGTTGAATAAATAATGAAAATGTTGTTGATTTGGATATAGAGTAACTTATGAAACAAAGTAACATCAATTTCTAGCTAAAAATTTAATTTTAATTGCAACATGTGTATAATTGACATACTTCTCATA
The DNA here is from genome assembly GCA_032357055.1 of Geukensia granosissima. NCBI lineage: Eukaryota > Metazoa > Mollusca > Bivalvia > Mytilida > Mytilidae > Geukensia > Geukensia granosissima. The sequence continues at coordinate 3,538 of JAULBM010061692.1, read as the reverse complement.
TATGTCATATTTCAAGTCCAAGTCAATTACAAATTTTAAAAGTTGCATGTCAAAAAAGCATAGTTAACAAGAAAAAAATGTGATTTGCATACGTCAAACTCATTGCAGTCCTGGTTTTTATAAAAATGAATTTACACTTTCTATATCACTCATTGTATTAAAGTTTCCAAAAGCTTATGGATGCTTTTAAGATCGTTCACATCTGAAGAAAATAAGCAAAAAAAAAAAAAAAAAAAATAATTGGTCAGTGAGATACTTTTGAAAATTTGGTTTTTGGGAAATGGTTTCATTTTACATGTAGTAGGTTTTTGTTCAATAAAATCAAGACTTTTCAAATGGCATTTGTTAGTGTATTTAATGAAATAATGATTGATTGATTGTTGTTTAACGTTCAGTGGCAAATATTTAATGCATATTCAGGACGAAAACAAGTTAATCAATAAATCAATATGTAGACTGTGAGCAAGGGGCCGGTAAGGGACGGACTTTTAGACTGCCACTGGAAAAATTGCGGGTTGGATAGGGGCGGAAAATTTTGCCTTGTAACTGGCCGCCTACGGACCACTCAAAATGAGCTGATACAAGGGGTCTTTAACGTGCTTAAGACGTGGCACTTCCTAAACACGGGGCGTCTTTAACGTCTCCCTCTGGACGGATTGTGAATTTATACACCCCGCACAATCAGGGACGCCCTTTTAGAGGATTAGTGCCTCAAGGACGGAGATACCTAGTGCCTATTCTTTCCCCGGCAAAACCTTTGAGAAGAGAAGATCGAGTATTTATACATCCCGCTCGACCTTTAGCTGGGGTTCTACCTGCAGGTGGAGAAACCGAACGGCCTATATCTATACCCCGGCCACCCTGAATCGTCTAGATGGGGTGCACAGTTGGTCCCCATTTGAATGCCGACAGTCTGTTGAAATAACACGTCCGCCAAACTCTACAGTACTGACTGGTTCATAACAAAATAAGTTGTATCCCTTTCTAGAACCAAATAATTGAACCTGCGTTAGCAATTAAAAAAAAAAAAAACAAAAGTGAACAAAAGCTTTTAATTTGTTCTTTAAGTTTTGAATGGGGAATAGTGGTGCACAGGGTATAGAAATCAAACGATTTATGATATTAGGAGAGGAAACGGACCTTGATTTAAGGAACGCTAACAGATATCTAATTTTTTTTTAGAATCTACATTTGATTCACGTTTCCTCTAGAATGGCTTGTTCCACAGTAACTATTGAGTCCTTTTTTACTGCTGAAGTAATAACTGTTCAGCAGTCTATGTAATATGGTTTACAAACAAAAGAATGTTGTGAGGACTTTGTCAAAGAGGACGGCAACACATTTCTCTTGTAGTTCAGAGAGATTTTGCATGTTTCATAGGTCATTTTTACTTGTGAATTTTAAAATTCGCTTGACCCCACAATCAGGGACGCCCCTTTTAGAGGACTAGTGCCTCAAGGACGGAGATACCTAGTGCCTATTTTTCCCCGGCACAACCTTTGAGAAGGGGAGTCCCACACTTTGAAACGCAAAATGAAAAAAAATGTTAGGTATGGGTTAAATTTGGTCTTGGTCTCCATTAAATATAGAAAAAATTGATGAATCAAGGGGTCCACAAAATATGGCCCCCTTTTCCAAAAGTCTGGTTCCGCATCTGATACCGATAAGCATAACTGACCGTCGGGCCTGTCTTTAATTATCTCATAATATGTTTATATTGTGAGAGCTACCAAATGAATATCTAATCAGTGTTCGGGAATAAATGTTATTGTTGTGAATGCGAAGTTACAGATTTCAGTCATGATTAGTATCTATCCTCAATATATATTGTTCTTACTACTTGCCAAGTTTTATTGTATTTAAATAAAGAACATGGAAATTCTCAATATTTATCACTCAAGATGACACAATACATTATTTGTTAATTATTCAACAAAAACGCAAAGCAATATATAAACACTCAATCCATACTTTTGTTCTTTCACAGATATCAATAATAATTATTATTGTATAGCAACGTTATATTCCCCAAAGAACGTAACCAAACGTTAGCGTGCAATATTCCACGATATAGCACGCAGTGCAATATTGATCAGAAAAGGCGACGTCATTAATGTTGAAAATTGATGTTTTTAGGATTTTAACGGATTTGCTATAAAATAAAAGGGTTATTGCACGAACATTGATGAATATTATCACTCGTAGAATATTAATTACACTCGCAAGCTCGTGCAATATAATATTATACTCGGGACAGTATTCAACAATATTCGTGCAATAACCCTATAGTATTTATAAATATATGTTTTTATTATTGCTTGCCAAATTTTATTGTATTTTAATCAAATTAATGGAAAATAAGAAAATTTGACTGATCAGGTAAAAAAATACCTTATCGGTATATCGGGCAACACTTGCAAAGCAATATTTAATAACTGAAATCATTTTTAATTTATCACTGATACTATGTTTTCTGCTCAATATGTATTTTTCTTATTACTTGCCCATTCTTTTTATTTCAATAAAAAACAGCAAATTTGAATATCGTCTTAATATATGACAACATACCTTATCGATTTTAAGGTCAATACTGCAAAGGAAACACATTTTGGGATATATCCAACGTGGAGCAGAAGAGAAACATTCTCTACTGTAAAAGGAAAATATAAAACTAGCAGACTTCTAAAATTGTCCTCATATACAAATAAAATATACACCAATATTACAAAACATGTTACAGAAGAAGTAAAAATGAATAATAATGAACTTTCAAAACTTTTCATTGAAACATTGAAAAGAAATCTACTCCTATTGTATCTCCAGAACTTCTAGGATCTGAAATTTTGAAAACTGATACGAATGTGTCAAAATTGCCATATTAATTATGCTATCAGTTCGATTTTATATCTTTTAATAAAACAAATTTTAAAACTCTCAACTACCATTGAATATTCTGAATTCAATTATCGTTCGAGCAGAGTTATGAATTCAAACTTCTTTACAGCATATTGAATTCTAAATGAACACGTCATAAATATAACTTCTGATAAGTATTACTGCTCATCTGAGAAACCGCGCGAGGGCGGCCTGGGTATAGAAATAGGCCGTTCGGTTTCTTCGTCTGCATGTAGAACTCCTGCTAAGGGGGCGTCCGTTAGTTGATCGTCATGTATAAATACTCAACCGCACCCCAAAAGTAGCCGGGGTTTAGAAATGGGCTACTCTGCTTCTCCGTAAGGGGTGGAATTTCTCCTAAAGGAGCTATCGTTGGTAGAGCGTGTAAATCATGTTTCAAATATATACATTGTTGGTCATTTATGAGTATGTGTATCCACTCCGAAGTGTCAAAACTTTAAGGCAGTGTCACGTGAGTTTTTCATGTTTATTTCAAGTAAATCAATTGCATTATTCAAAACATCATACGAAGTTCTTTCCTACATGGTTTCGGTAAGAAAAATTTCATTATAGTAATAAAGGCTGTTTGGAAGGAAATTATTGATGTGTAAACTTGGCCGAATCACTCACAAACTGAATAAAG